>CM076572.1:67880506-67981813 GCA_034641835.2 Pinus albicaulis | reverse complement strand
ATTATTTTATACAATATGGTTATTCTATTCTATTATATTATATTGTACTATACTGCTTTATCTATACTAAATGTACATAAGAAACTTGCATAAGAACGCAATTGCAAAATTTCAAAGTACCTTTTGAACAACAAATTGCCTTTATCTTAGCCTGTGTTCATTGTGGGAGATGGACATCTTGTAGTGATAGGTGGCAGCCCTCCATGTCCTATGTTGGTCTTACCGAGCAACGCAAGAAGACCGTAGTGCATACTGGGCTGAAGTCCTTGAGAAATGAGATGATTGGCAGATTTGAGAGTCCCGCGTAGTCTCGATGTGTTGTGGCCTTGATGGACTAAGGCACAACTAGAGAGAATATTGGATAGTCGAGATTTAGTGGCCAGATGGACTTGGAGCATTGATAGAGGCAGGATTTTCAGATCGGGAGCCGAAGGACTGGGCAATTACAAGATACAACCGAGAGTTATTGATAGAGCATGTTATAGCCACATGGTTAGAGCATCTTGCTTTGTGTCTTGTACTAGTGGATGTATGAGGGCCATTATCCCTGGTACGGGAGCCCTAGCCTGTTGTATCATATCAGTTTGATTAATATAATGAATTTGGGTTGAAATTTTTTTTTTAAATCTATATTTTGTGCACGTGTAATTTACTACTTTATATTTTCGTTGTGAAAAGTAGTTCATGGCATGGGTTTGAACATCGCGATTAAATCACGATTTTTGAACATCGCGATTTTTTCGACAAAACGATTAAATCGGCGATGTTTTGCACGATTTTTTGAAAAAATCGCTAATCGGGAGAAAATCACGATTTTTTGGTAAAAATCTTGGGCCCATCAAACAACAACCCTATAAGTTCAAAAATCGATTTTTTTTTTTTGTCATTTTTGCTGATACACCCTATTGGCAGTTAATGGTAATGTTAAATTCTTAAAGTAAAAGTGATATTTCCTTTATTTTTCATTTTCATCCTTTTACTTAAATTTGTAACATTACCATGAAATGACTCAAGATGTTTAAGAGTGGTTTCGACCTCATTGGATTGCATATGGAGAAACTAGAATTTTAAATTTCACTCAAAATTCAGCAGGCTTAATGGTTTTCAGGGTTTCATGGTTTGGGGATTTGCATTGTTTCCATTTGATTCTATTATGTGTAAGGGTATGAGATTGGCATTTGATCAAGAGTATGAAGTCCTTTAAGAACCTTTATGTTGGTGGCATTGATTGTTGAACTTTTTTTTGATGTTGGTATTGATTGTTACTCCCCTACCTCGGCCTTAACAAGAATGTACCTTCACTCAAAGGAAAAACAATTGTTAGGCATGTTAATCTTTCTACCGCGTTTTAAGGTTGAGGAGATGAACCCTTCACTCAAACCAAAATCATTGGTTAGGCATGTTAAACTTTTTCAATTTCTATCATGTTATAAGGTTGAGCAATCCAAGTCCGAAGACTTTGAGCTAGATGATGTTTATGTACCTCTTGTTGATGATCCCATTTCTAGTAGCGATGAATCAATGATGAGTTTCATGAGGAGGAGGAGGAGGAGCAACAGCAAGAGGAGGAGGTGACACCACCTACCCCTGCTACCGGTAGAGGACGTGGTCGGCCTCCTTTAGCTCCTGGTGCTTCAGGATCTGGAGCACAACAGAGTCCATTGCCAGCCCCGCCAGCTTCTTCGTCTAGAGGGAAAGCTGTTACATTTTCTCGCAAGAGGGGCAGAGGAAATCAATAGTATAGGTTATTTGGTGCATTCCTTTGTATATAACATTATGACTCATGATATGAGATAAATTATTATATTTTTTGTTGATATTTTGAGGTTGAGTTGAGACTCAGGACTTAGTATTCAGGGCATGATTCACTATTATGTGTGATGTAGCACTAGACATGATATTACACGTCTTATATATTAGTTTTTTTTTTCATATTTATGTGTCAATGCATTTATTTTATGTTGTGGGTGCTTTAGATATTAAAAAAATTGAAAAAAATGAATATTTTTGTATGTGCCGATTTTTTCCCGCCGATTTAATCCCGATCGCATTTTCAAAACATTGGTTCATGGTTGTGATTATTGGTTTGGTAGCATCGTTGATTTTAGGACTCTAACTTAATACCCAAGGTTGTGGAAATTCAACATGGTATGAGAGCGTATTTGAAGCTACTTTGAAGGATAGTGAATTGCAGTGTGCAGTGCCTAAGCAACTCAAAGGAGTTGTGGGTGCTCAGACTGGGTGGGGAGCGAGGGTTCGCCGGAGACAGGGAGATGTGGTCTTGACTGGCTTTACAACGAGATTCGCTGGGATTTCTGGTGGATGGTGGTAAGCTTGGTGAACAACAGTTTGTTGTAGGGCAGATTCCTGATCATGGACTTCTATTGATTTGTCATGGATGGTTGGGACAACTCGAGGGTTTTTTTAGCATGGACGAGATCAGGTTGATCGAGATGGACTCATGTGATGTACTACAGATTCACAAGCTAGAGTCTTCATCAGATCGTGATGTTTCATATTCGAGATTGGTGGGATTTGAACGAGTGGTATTTGATCTAGGAGGATGAATGCTTGCAGGACTAAGCCAGTGGATATCGTGTAGGCTCAGAGGGAGTCTAGCCTCAGAGGGAGCATCCCTATGGAGGTTCGAGATCTTTAGGTTTAGATGTGATGAGGTAGAGGCACTACCGAGATTCTTGGGTTCATTTTACAGGGTATGCTACAGTGATGGATGCTAGATGGGCTAGTGTCACCGGATGATGATGGTTACTTTCTAGTCTTGGAAGTACCTCCCTCGCTAAGAGGGAGTGTTTATTTTTGGTAGCTTGGGAGGTACTCCAAGCCCTACAGTTTAGGGATTGGTTGGAAAAGCGCAACAAGTAGGCTTGTTGGCTTGGAACCTAAGCATGGTGTTTTGCACCCATCATGATTTGGGCCAAAACCATAATGAATTTGAGCATGAGAAAATTTGAGGTGATAGAGCTTGGTGTGGCGATTACAACGCTTCACAAATCACTCAAATTAGATCTCTAGAGCTTGAGTTATGAATTTTTGAAGGTTTCATTAATGTTTAGACAGTCAAGTCATGTAGGCTTGAGGAGAATTCTTCCAATAGACACAACTATTCATGAATTTGTAGAGCCCTTCTGTTTGTGTATAAATAGGAGGTGAGTGGAGGCATTTTGGAGCATCCATTTTGTGCAACACAACACGAGAGAGGCTCGTTGGAGGAGAGAACATTTATGTTCTAGGGCCGCAGCAAGGAGGCAAACCAACGTGGGAGGAGGAGGGATATTTGAGGCCTAGTTCAGGTGTGACCGAATGGTTGAAGGAGTTTGGTTGAAGGAGGGCCAAATTGCTTTTGCCGATGGCTACAACTTTGAGGATTGTTGTGAGGGCCATTTAAGGGTGGGTAGACCCTTGTAAATGTAATATCCCAAATAGGGATTAACAGTGATAAAAGTGCAAATAGACAAGTAACTACAACAAAAATGCAAACACCATTAAAACACACAAACTGGAGCGAAAATTATTGCTGATCCATTTTATTAATATATTGGGAAAGAGTACAATTGAGGTGCTGGAAAGTTTCCACTTGGGCTTGCTCAAGGTAGGCTTGAAGAACAACTCAAACCCAAGCAAAAGCTTTGGCTCAAAGTGCCTGTACGTGGCTCAGTCTCTGTGTTGGCTAGCCCAAAAATGTTGTTGTTGGCTGAATTCAAACTGTTGGTTGGGCTGCTTCCTCTGCTCAGAAAATTTCGGGCTTTTAACCCCTGACACTACTCACCAAACCCATAAAATCCTACCAAGGAATTGGCCAGATGTTGGCCCCGGAGTTTCGGCCCAATTTCCTCTAGCTCCTCTAGCTGCTAGCTGCGTTAGGATCTTTGTTTGAAGCCTCAAACCTGCCCAGAAAATTCTGCTGAATTAATCTTGGCTTCTCCTCAATAAACCCAGAAAAACCCACGAAAGGGTTCGCCCAAAGCTTGACTTCGGAATTTAGCCCTCTTGGGCTTAGCTCACTGTGTTGCTAGGTATATCGAACCTCTGGATGAATTTGTTGGAAAATGCCTTCGGAGAGCTACCAAAATCCTTGGTAGGAGGTGGCTGACCTCCCCTCCAAATCTCTTGCTGAAACTCCCCTGCCCTCCACACTCCCAACTCCCACACTGAACTGAACTGTGTAATCATTGTGCAGTCTACTCTACCTTTGCGCAATCTTGAAGGGCTACGCTCTTCCTGTTGCTGCTGCTATGTAATTCTCTCACCAAAATGTAGAACTCCTCTCTTGAGCGGGCACTCAAAGTCCCCCGAGGTATAGGTTGAGATCTCCGCTTGAAGATCTCATGTGCTAAATAGCACTGCAGACTTGGCTCTTCGGATCAAGCGTGCTTCAGTCAAAATGACCATGAGAAATAAGATGAATGAATGAATGCCAAAATAAGCCTTCCCTTCTTCCTTTTATCCATTGAGGCGCAACGTATGCCTTGGGTCCCACCTTCGTCAGCGCTGCCTCTCCTTGGCCAATCACGTGCTGCCTTCCTCTAGCCAATCCCACGCTGTCCTTTTCGTGCCTCTTCTATGCTGCCACCTAAGGTCAATTCGACCCCACCCCTAGAGCCTTAATTTTTCCATGAGGACTTTAGGAAAAGACTTTATTTGGCTTAATTATTAGTTGTGGGTACCCTACCCACTTTATTTCTGCCCAACATTAGGAAATGCCAAAATAAATCAAAATTAATATTCCAATTAGCTGACTGCTAATTTGGAATATTACAGTAAGGCCGTCGCAAGTCTGAAATAGGCCAACTGTAGCATGTCGCGGGAATTTGAGGGTAGGCTGAGGGTTAGTTGAGGGCCGAGACAACCCAGAATTGTAGCAACACTGCTCGACCCCTTAAGGAAGGGAAGCCACATCTCTTCGGAGCAGTTTTAGGTGCAAAGGAAGGTTGGTTAAGGGACCCGTGGTATGCCCTAACCAAGCCTGGGTTGCTGCAACAAAATCAACACTCAAAACAGTGAGATAAGGTATGTTTTTAAGGACATTCTTGTAGGTATTGGATTCGCGTTTTGGGGCAGTTTTGGATAGGTTTCATTTGAAGACTATGCGAGCCATTTGTAGGAGCAGATCTCACGGTGGATTGTGTCCTAGGAGAGGACTTGATGGAGCCTAGATTTGTGCAATAGCTCCTCTATTGCAAAACAAAGGGCGAATGTGGAGAAGTTAATGGGCAGTCGTGTGTAAGGGTCTCCTAGGTGTGAGGATTCTCTAACTAGGTGCAAATGCTACAACGTGGACTTGGTCTCTCGTAGATTGTTGGAGGGCAGCGTGAGAGTGGACCAAGTGTGGATGTGGATTGAGCACTTATGGTCTGGTGGAGGACAACATGATAGTGTCCAAGTTGGAGGCCAGTGTGCAACACTTGATGGAAAAAGGTAGTTTCTAGAGTGGTAGTTGTTGAGCTCAAGGGTCTGATCAACCAAGAGCAGTATTTGGAGCCTGAGACTTGTGTGTGGATAAGGACTTATACAGTAGAAGATGGACAATCCTCCTAGCCCGTGTTCAGTGTGGGAGATGGACATCTTGCAGTGATACGTGGCATTCCTCCTTGCCCTATGTTGGTCTTCATCAGAGCAGTGCAGGAAGACCATAGTGGGCTGAAGTCCTTTAGTAGTTGAGGAGCAACTGTGGGCAGATTGAGAGTTGTTCACAAGTGGAGCTATGAACAACTCGATAGGAGTCTCAATGTGTTGTGGCCTTGATGGACTAAGGCACAACTAGAGAGCATATTGATAGCCGAGATTCAGTGGCCAGATGGACTTGGAGCATTGATAGAGGTAGGAGCTGCAGATCGGGAGCCGAAGGGTCGAGCAGGTACAAGGTACGACCGAGAGGAGATGTGAGGGCATACTACAACCAAATGGTTAAAGTATCTTGTTTTGTATCTTGCACTAGTAGATGTATGAGGGCCATTATCCCTGGTACGAGAGCCCTAGATTGTTGTATTATATTACTTGGATTAATATGTGAAATTTTCAAGAGGATAATATTTCTGCAATACTTGGTTTATTTCTCCTACTTATGAGATAAGTTGTTTACAGATGCTTCAGTAAATTCTGAAATAAACACATTTGCAGATCTTCACTATCATTAAGAGCATAAGAATAGAAAGATAATTTACACAAGTAGCGCAATAGAAACAACCACATGAACACAGTTATTTTTGGACAATTGTCGCCGGAAAAACTCAATGTGGGAAAAGCGGTGCAACAGATGAGGGTTTTATATTTATCTTCAGAAATAGAAAGTACATTTACAAAAGTTTGATGAGCAGAGAAAAATTTACAAACACCTGGCTGAATTTTTTGGACCTTCCAGACAAATTTCAGACAATCGGGGTGACCTCCTTCACCCTCTGTGTCATCCAGCGTGAGAGCTCTGCGCAGTCTCTCCCTAGACTGCGTGATTTTGTGTGGAGGGGTTGTCGCCGCTGATCAACTTACCTTTCCCTTCATCCTCCTGACTTTTGCTTCCCGATAACCGATTCCTCCCTTCTCCTTCTGCTTTTGCAACCCTGCCTCTACAATCTCACCCACTGAAATCAAATTTGCTTGCTTCAAAATCGATTTCCTTCGGGTACTGAGAGTGTCCCTGGTTTGATTTCCAAATGGTCCTCAAGTCTCTTCTTATAGTCTTCTCGCCGATGAATCAATGGCCAAGATTATATCGTTAATCAATGGCTCAGATTAAAAGATGACTTGATCTTCGTTTTCTAGAAGATTCACACTCTGCTCTATTAATACCCTTTAATTATTTAATTTCCCTAAGTGTAAACATAGGGTCTGCATTAAAATAATTAATTATTTTAATAAAGTCATATCCAAGTGGAATTTCCACAAACGATTTCTGGGTTCTCTGGATAGCTGATGTCTAAGCCTCTCTACTAAAAATGAGACTTGGAACAGTGTCCGAAGCTATAGAAATCAACGTAATATAACGAAGATGGGTTGAAAATTTAAAAAGTTGTCTATATTATCTACTGTGTGATTTATTGCTTTATATTTCTGCTATGCAAAGTAGTTCATGGTTGAGATTCTTGGTTTGGTAGCATCAGTGATTTTAAGACTCTATCCTAGATCCAAGGTTGTGGAAATTCAACATGGGCTTTCCTCATTATTGTTGCCATTGTACCATAGCATGTGCCTTAGAGCCTCCCCTTGTTATACCCACTCCGTTCCATCATTATATCACATGACACCTACCATTTGATGGATGTACCATGGACCTGTCACTCACTTAAAGCTTGAAACCACCTAATGAGGTCCTTGATTAGCTTCCCTCTTGAGCTTGGGGCCACTTGTACGTTCTAAAGCCCATTATGGAAGGGAATGTACTATGAAGTGTCCTCTTATACAAGATTGCAAGTGGGTCTTCATCTTAAGGTTTGGCCTCCCTATATGGGATGCAAGCCTTCCAGAGGGTCAAGATGGCATTCGTAGGGTGAGCATTGAGACCCATAGGTTTCCTCCTCAACATAGAGAAGATAACCACACCATGGGATCCTTAGCTCGTGCCCCAGTTATTCCATGATGATGATGCACTTGGACCATATTGGCCAATCGACTACACACTTCCACCACACACTTGGCACTTGATCCAGGGCCTAGATGGGGTGTTGCCTCACCTAGGGAGGCAAGGGAAGTGTTGTATCAATATTTCAGCCCTTATTGATGGAGCACAAACTTGTTCGATTCATTTGGAGAGCCATAAGACCATTCCTTGTGCCTCCACAACCACTTGGGAGCACCATAGGTTATTTTCCCTAAGATTAACCACCCCCTTTATCATTGTTGTTGGAGCCCTCCTATTTATTATGGCACATGAGGGACTTTATTTGGCCTTCCAACGGCCTTATTGATTATTGTTTTATCATTTCGCCCCTCTTGAGAGGCTTATTATTCATTTATGGAGCTATTTGAATTTTGGAGTGCTTATCACCAATTATTATTCTTATTTTACACATTATTTTATTCTAGGGGCATCATTAGGCTAAATTAGGCCATTCAAATACCTTAGAGGATTGTATAAATATGAGAGAGGACCTCTTAGTCATACATCATCACTTGGATTGGATTTCTTCTCTTTTAAAGACCTCAAACCTGCTATCGATGGACTAATTGGAATATTCTTGATGCACTACGATGCTTGGATTATTGCTATCTTATCTTGGAGCTTCATTTTTGCAAATGTGATGTTTGGGTATATTCTTTTTGTCACGTAACTGTTGTTTCATGCAAATTTTCTTATTGATATATGTCTAGTGTGTGGAATGCTATGTCATGAGTTTCTTATGCCCTATAAGTTAATTTTGAATTCATGAAACACTTGGAATCTTGAATTATGGGATATGTTATTTCATCTTGAAAAGAAGAGCGAATAAGCCTAGGGGTTGGTTTGTGCACCTTTACCTTGAATTCCATCAAAATTTGTGAAACGAAGGTAAATTCATTTTGTGACCTAACCAACACTTTCAGTCATTGCAAACAAGGACTCCTTCAGAGAAAAGGAACGAGATGGAGATTAAGAAAAACTAATAAAGAAGAAAGATGTGAACGTTATTAATTTAAAAATTGTTGTTAAAAATTATTATTATTACATTAAAAGGATATATTAATTAATTAATTAAAAGAGATAGAAGGGTCTAGGGACCAAATAAGTAAGTAATTTGACAATAACTGATGGGGGGAAATACCAAGCATTAGAATAAAATTATAGACCATGAGAAGAAAATGCAAGGGAAGAACAAAGAGATGGAAATATAATGGTATAATATGAAGGAGGAAAGGGGGGTAATTTTAGACTATAATAAAAAAGATTATTAATAAATAGGATAGATTAGAGCAGACTAAGATTAGGATTTGGATAAGATAAACTACAATTAAATTTAAATTATGAAAATGTTAGAGCAAAGAAGATAAAGATAAATTTTAATTTAAGAAAATATAATTGAATAGGGATTAAGAAGAATTAAATTAAAAGGAGACAAAGAGGAGCAAAGAGGATTAGGAATGGAGGTAAAGGGGACCTAAGATTGGTTAAGTTTGAGATTAGGGTTAGGGGGCTTAGGATTAGAGGACAGAAAATGAATAGTAGGTTTCCAAGAATGTTTTAGCTGATATCCATATTCTTGATTAAAGATTTTGGGTTTCTTTTTAATTTCTAAAGGTTCCCTAATGATGCAGTTAGAGTGGAAGGGGGCAGGGGATATGATTTTATTTTATCAAACAAATCAAATGCTTGTTATTATGGGAGTGCTCAACAATGGCAGATTTAGCGATTCAGTTTTGGTAGGTGTCAACCATATGTTCCTCAAGTCTGACTTTGAAGGACCTACTGGTTTTCCGTACATAATACATAACACAAAAACAAAGGATCTCATAGACTTTGGGGCCAAGCATAGGGTCATTCTTGTCTTTGGCCAACTGGAAGAGCCAACTAACAGTGGTATGGGGCTTGAACATGGTTTTTATATTCATTATAGAAAGGAGTTTGGAGATGTGATTGATAACTCCCTGAATGTGTGAAGGGAAACTTTGGCTAAGGGGGGATTGCTGGAAAGGTGTTTGAGTTGAGGGTGTAGAGCAGAATGGAATGCCTTTTTGATCTGGGATGAGGAGTAACCATTAGCTTTAATGGATTTGGTGAGATGGGCATTTTCATTGGGTAGATATTTTGAGGAAGAGATGCGATCACTTGCGTTATAAGGGTTTTAAGAACAACATATTTTTGAAAGGGATGATGGTGAGAGTTGGCGTGGAGGTACCTTTAGGTATGGGTCTTCTTTCGATATACTTGGTGGGAAAGAGAAGCATTGGGGAGGCAAGAGAGAAGGTAGTCAAGGAAGGGATTGGTTTAACTTCAATCTCCATGAGGAACTAGATGTGGGAAGAAATGTTATTGAGATGGTAAAGGAAGGCATGGAGCTTTGCCATACCATGTCACCAAATAAGAAGGTGTCATAGACAAAGTGCTTAAAAAATGTAGGCTTTTAGTGGAAGCTTTCAATGGCTAAGGTTTCAAAGTGCTCTATAAAGATGTTGTCCACAACAGGGGAAATGAAGGAATCCATGGTGGTGCCCTGAATTTGCTCGTAGCAAACTGCATTAAAAGTAAAGAAAGTAGTGGTGAAGCAAATCTTTATGAGGTTTAGGGTTTCTAGGTCAACCAATTTGGAAATGAGGTCTATGGAATCTAGGATAGGGATTTTGGTAAATAAGGAAACATCATCAAAACTAACAATGATGTGGTTTTCATCGAGCTTTAATTTAGAACCTAGAGAGATAGGTAGTCCACAACTTGTTAAGGTACTTTCAATCTAGAATTTAAGGGAGTTGAGTTCTAATATGATAAGATTTGTCTTAGTATACTTTGGGTTTCTTTTGATATTATTCATTAGTGTATTTTGGTTAGTTTGTAAACTTTGAAAATAAATGGTACTTACAGACATAGACTTTCATCACATGATTGATTGTTAGGGCATAAGTTCTGGTTACTAATGATTATAAGTTCCATAATCATATGTTCATTTTTTGTTAATTTTATTCCTACAATGTATTTGCTACATTAAAATATAAATTTTTAAAATAATTTCTATATGTCATATTTTCTTAAACCTGTTTGCATGTAGGTGTTTGATACCTCAATTTCAATTTGTAATATGCAGAATGTCTTCCTTCTATCTGATTTCCATTGTTTTAGAGTTGGAACTAATTATAATTTCAATTTGTAATATGCAGAATGTCTTCCTTCTATCTGATTTCCATTGTTTTAGAGTTGGAACTAATTATAATTTCAATTTCTTACTAGTTTGTTCTAGCAAGGGCAACTCAATTAGCGTTGGTGTGGTATCACCGTACCGGGAGCAAGTTCTTTACTTGGACAGTAAGTTGACTAGTAAAGATGAATGGAAGGGTGTTCTTGATGTAGAGGTCAAATCAGTTGATGGGTTTCAAGGTGGAGAAAAAGATATTATAATAATTTCGACTGTTCGTACTGGGAAAAATATTGGCTTCCTTACTGATCGTCAGCGCACTAATGTGGCTTTAACAAGAGCAAGGTACCTTCTATCTTCTTTTTTGATTTCTTTGGGGTGAGATTCATGCTATCTCTGTTTCGTTTTTTTATTTTTTATTTTTTTGTAAATGGTATGCTGTGATTTTATTAGGAATAGAGTTGAAGGTTTGGTAATCAATCATGATGTGTGCTATTCAAAAAACATTGCTTTCGGAATCTAATCATGCTGCTTAATTTTTTGTAAATAGATTTTGTCTTTGGATCATTGGGCATGGGCCATCTCTTGTTGAAAGCAATTCTGTATGGGCAAAGATTGTAAAGGATGCCATTTCAAGGAACTGTTTTTTAGATGCTAGCATGGATCCAGAAATGGTGAGAGTAATAAGAAGAGCAATGAATGAATTGGACCAACTAAAAGATTTGCTAAACAAGGATTCTGTCCTCTTTAACAATACTGTCTGGAAGGTACTTAAGATGCCACAACCACTCTTCCCAAGTAGACAAAAGTTTATTACTGTTGTTAGTTAATAACATGATTGCACTGCACAATAGTACTTGTCTTTTATTTCTTTCAGTTACTCAGTTCTTGTTATTTGCTTTATCTTCTAGTCATGCCAATGTAAAATTTCCTTTGAACGTAGTTATCATGTTTATTGTGGTTTTATTGAGATCACAAGTGTCTGTCCTCTTTTATTAACTATGTAATTGATGTGTAATATTTGATCTGGAATTTTAAGGCGAATATCCTTTCAATGATTGGTAGACTAAAATGTGACAAATGAGAGGAAGTAGAGGTGTGGAATACGCTTTCTTAAGAAAATAATGACAATTGCACTAATAAACAATGCATAAATATACAACCGTTAAACAGCATGATTTCTTGGGGAAAACCTTTTTGGGAGAACTCAGAAAAGCATCACAGTCCAAAGCATGCTAAATTATTATTCAGCAATTAACAAATCATTACAATACATTACAAAGTCTCCGTGCTCTCAACAAGAGTATTCAACAATATGGAGCTTTTGGAGAAATTTTGTCAGAATAATAATAAGTTCAAAAACTCTTACCACCTCCATCACAAGCACTCAATAAATAGGGATAACAAATCCATAAACCATTTATGGTTTCATAATTCTACATGCTTGAAAGTTTAAAACCACTAGCAATTAATTGCCCAATTGATACTTCTGAACATCTGTTAATCAAGGTTGTCATTGTGATACATGAATATTCTTGGAGTACACTTGATTATTCTAACTGTGACTTAAAGTGGACAAATCTTGTTGTTGGAGAAAACCTTGAAGACTATTTTGGAGCCTTAGAATCTTGTAGTAGCAGCTGGGGCTGATCTTGAGCATACCTTGGAGAGTCATCTAGTAGCCTATTCAAGATATTTTTGAAGATCATGATGCATCGCTAATGTCATCATGAGGTAACTTGGAGAAATTGTTTGGGTGCGATGAAGAGTAGTGGTGACACCTTCTAAGAAGAAAAGGTTGTCATTGATGACGTAATGTGGAGACTACAATGAAGACTAAGTGAAGATTGACAAGGCTAGTTGAAGAAGACATTGGGAGCTGTGAAGTATAACCAAATATATCTTGACGAGTTGAAGCAGGAGGTTGGAGCCTCATAGAGACAAGGTTGGTGCGTTGGAAGATAGGGTTGGAGCCCTAGAGGATAGTAGTCCTCAAGGGACCAGGTTAGAGCTTGTACCAGGTATAGGGTTGGAGCCCTTGAGGTTGGTGCCTCAGAATTGACAAGGTTGGTGCCTTGGAAGATAGGGTTGGAGCCCTAGAGGATAGGAGTCCTCAAGAGACCAGGTTGGAGCCTGTACCAGATATAGGGTTGGAGCCCTTGAGGTTGGTGCCTCGGAATTGACAAGGTTGGAGCCTTGGAAGTCCAATATAGGTTGGAGCCTGGGAGATTGAAGATTGGTGTCTTCATCTAGGGTTGGAGCCCTACATATATTGCACTTGATTTATTGTAAAGAAGAAATTAATAAAAGCATTTATTCTTATTGTTCATTTTGTGTTCTAAATATAGGTGATCTAACTGGTAAAATTAACAATTGAAAAGAACTATTGATTCACCCCCCTCTCAGTATTTCCAACAATTGGTATCAGAGCCAGTACCTTCACCCAAATCCTAACAGCTTGAAGGTTGATCATTAGAACACAAATGGCAAAGCCAAGGAAGAAAGTCTACAATCCTCCTAAAGATGTGTCTTCCTCAAAAATTGAAATTGAAGTAAATCAATTTGCAAAGGCTCCATTGTTCAATGGAAATTTTGATATATGGGTGGCAAGAATGAGGAATTTCTTGAAGACTCAAGGAATTGAAGTTTGGAAATCAGTGATTTCTAATGACACGATGAACAAAGAATCCAAGTAGTACAATACAAGAGCAATGAAGGCAATTCTGAATGGTTTACCAAATTATGTGAAGGCCAGTTTTCAAAAATGTTCGTCAACAAAAGTCATATGTTACAAACTTCATGATCTTCACTCAAAAGGAGCGTTGACAATGATATCTAGTCAAGAAGATGATCGAAAACAAGAAAGAAGTTTGGAATCCGTCAAGGAAGCTGAAGATAAGAGAGATGACAACAAGGCTAAAGAAAACCTAGAAGATGAAAAGAACAAAGAAGACTTTGAAGAAGATCTCTTGAATAAACCTATGGCTTCCATGGAAGAGATTAACAGTTTGAAAAATGAAAATGAGGAACTTAAGAAGAAAGCGCAAGATGGTAACCAAGGCAAGACAAGGAAGGAAATTGACTTTGTCAAGGTTCAAGTACAAGAAAGAGATGAGGAGCTCGCCAAACTTAAAGAGGAATTTCATCAAAATAAAAGAAAGCATCGTGAAGAAGTCATATCTATGAAAAATCAATTGGATAAGGCAAAGAAAAGGGAAGAAACTTTGTCAAGCCACCTTGAACAAAGACTTAAGAGCTTGAACAATCTTGAAGCAGATATTGGTCAATACAAGGAAGAGGTCTCCTCTCTTAGATCTCAACTAGAAGAAGCAAGGAAACAAGCGCAAGGAGCTGAGAAGGTGATGGAAACTTGGGCATTCATAGAAGGACGAGTTAATGAAGCAGAAAAGGAGAGAAACACCATGATAGGCCAACTAGACGAAAAGGACGAAGAAATCTTGAAACTAAAATCAGACATCAATCTTCTCAATGCCGAAACATGTGAAGCTACAAGAACAAAAGAAGAAATGGAGAGTAGTCTAGCAAAGGAGAATGAAGAAATCTTCAAAATGAAATCAAATATCATCTCCCTTAAAATCGAAGCACATGAAGCAACAAGGACGATGGAAGAAATGAAGAAGCAACTACTTATGAAAGATGAAGATTGCGAAAGGTTGAAAGGAGAAATTGTCTTTCTTAAAAAGGAAGTTGAATTGCTGAATAGAAACTTGAAAAGCTCTCAAACCCTAGATGACATCCTAAGTCAGCAAAGGTCTCCCTTTGATAAATCAGGTCTTGGCTATGCGGGTGAATCCTCAAGCAAGAATAATAATGCTTCAAACAACAAAGATATGAGGAACCTAGAAAGAAATGTTGATGCTCCCAGTTCCAACAAAGGCAAGGAGAAGAATCAAGACAACAATGGAAGAAATTCTACGCTAAGGAGACTTGCATATGGTGTCAAGAATACAAAAGGCAATGAATATCCTCAAATAATCCCAAGGCAAAAAGACTTCAAGAGTACTTCAAGGAACTCTTCATCACCCAAGTACCAAAGTATATTTCTTGGATATTGCTATTCTTGTACAAACTTTGGGCACGTGGCAAAAGATTGTAGGGCATATCACAAAGACAAATATAATGGTCCCCGTCAATCTCCTCAAAGCAATTTTTCAAGAAGAAGTCATGATTTTTTATTCATGAACAAGATAGAGTGTTTCAATTGCCATAGCATTGGACATATGGCACGTGATTGTAACTTGACTTGGGCCCCTGCACAAGCTAGAACCATGCCAGAGAAGAAAGTTACACAAGTATGGAGAAGGAAACAAGTTGAATCTGGAAGTCTCTTGAACACTCCAGCAAACAACACATGTTGTTGACTTGATAAAGTCATCATTGATATTCTAGAAGTTATCCGTGAATGGGCCCTATGAAATCTTTGATGAGTCACCCATGGACATTCATCCTTTGATAGATCATCTCTCAGGAGCAACTCCATTGAAGAACGTGATTCCAATATTGACTTCTTCCACCCGATCACAATGCAGAAATCTTTCTTGAAGCTGGAGGAGGTTATGCACGCACAGGGAGTTGGTTCATCGCATGAAAAAAAAAAGACCATGCATACAACTTAGGGGGAGCAAGTACATTAAAGAAGAGCACCTGACAGGGGGAGCAACATATCTTACATGGAGAACTATCATTGATGAAGGAAACATGAAGAAGCAACATGCCAAGAAGCAGCTTGATAGGGGGAGTACTTGGGCACCCCATTTGCCATTGATGTCAAAGGGGGAGAGAATGTTGGAAGGGCGAGAATATTGCCATCAATGACAAGGGGGGAGATTGTTAATCAAGGTTGTCATTGATGTCAATATGGAATTGCTAGAGATGGAAAATATTCTTGTGATACATGAATATTTGTGATGTTGCCCTAAACCTCATAACCCTAAGAAGTCATGGAGCAAACCATATCCCTAGAAGCTAACCCTAACTATTAAAGAAACCCTAAGTATTTATTCCCTATCATAATTACGCCTACCATTATAGTATAACATCCTTAAATCCTAAAAATCCATTCATAAAAAAATAAAAAATAAAAAATAAATATTATTAAAAAAAAAGGGGACCTAAAACCATTCAAAATATTTTAACTTTGGACCATTCCTCAATAATAATTTTATAACATTAAAGCTTATTAAAAATTTGACAATGGACGGATCGGACTCATATAAACAATAGACATTGGACGTTTGACACATTACACTACTCCATCGTTTCGTAGGATGGCTCCACCAGCATACGTCGGCTCCATTGCTAAATACAGATCGGTTATCCCCCAAGCAAACGTGATTGTTCAAACATGGTCAAATTATTATAAATAGATCATACACTCCACCATTTTTATTATCCAGTGCAATGAAAAGAGACAGGAGTTGGACTTGACAATAAAAAGGGTTTTGGAGAAGAAAAAATATATATATCTTGAAGGATGTAGTCAACGCAAATAAGCAGAAGTGAATTTCTTGTGAACTCGGAAGAAAACGAAGCAACGTGTTAACCTCAGTGGTTGGGTCTCCCTCTGTAAAAGTGTGTTCGTCTCGGTAAATGATCCAGCCAGCACTCGAAGTCGTTTTTTTTTGCGTTGCAGCTCAAGAAGTGGTCTCTATAGAAGAATATACGATTGCATATCATCGTGTCCTTTCGGTGCAGAAAAGGACTAGAAAGAAAAGAAAAGTGGAAAGGAGTTACAGCTTGGACCTATTCAAAGATTTTATGACTCTCAGACCTGGTGGATACAATCTCTGGCTCGAACCTTCTACACCTGTGCATTAGTCCTGTAGGCCTAGTGAAGGCTTGGTATAATCTCAGTGCAGAGATAAACATCTTAGACCAGCTTCATAATTTGTGCTTAAACTGTGGTGATTCTTTGGAATTGTGGACAGTCATTAGGTTCAGATAAGCTCTCATCGAAAGGCTTCCTTCAAGCACAGAACTACAAGCTCGGACAGGTTGTGTGGACAGTCTTGTTGCATCTCAGACCAACAATACTTGTTATCTTATTCTTCTCAACGTGTAGCTTGCCATTATCTCATAAATGTGACAGACACCAATTTTGGAGAAGAATTGAAAATCTACCTACATAGTTTGGATAACATAAATTTGAAGCTCAGTTTGGCACAGTCACCCTTGGAGAAGATCTAAATTTTATCTTTGAAGGCATAATACTGGAGCATCTTTAAGGTATTGTTGAAGAACACTACTAAAGTCTTCTAGCAGTATTGAAAGCAACATATTGGGCATTGTTTGGGGCAGTCCTTAAGAAGATTTTTGGTGAAAATTTGGAATATATCTTGAAGTGAATTTGGAGAAGTCTTGGGGATCTGTTTAATTAGCATATCTTGGGAAGTCATCTTGAACACTGTATTGAGAGTATCTTAGAGCAACTTGTTGAAGGACATTGTGTACAAACCTATTGAATCTTATTGGATATATTTTTGAAGATCATGATGCATCGCTAATCTCATCATGAGGTAACTTGGAGAAATTGTTTGGGTGCAATGAAGAGCAGTGGAGACACCTTCTAAGAAGAAAAGGTTGTTATTGATGACGTAATGTGGAGACTACAATGAAGACTAAGTGAATATTGACAGGGCTAGTTGAAGAAGACATTGGGAGCCATGAATTATAACCAAATATATCTTCACAAATTGAAGCTTGAGGTTGGTGCCTCAGAATTGACAAGGTTGGTGCCTTGGAAGATAGGGTTGGAGCCCTAGAGGATAGGAGTCCTCAAGAGACCAGGTGGGTTGGAGCCCCTGAGGTTGGTGCCTCAGAATTGACAAGGTTGGTGCCTTGGAAGATAGGGTTGGAGCCCTAGAGGATAGGAGTCCTCAAGAGACCAGGTTGAAGCCTGTACCAAATATAGGGTTGGAGCCCTTGAAGTTGGTGACTCAGAATTGACAAGGTTGGAGCCTTGGAAGTCCAAGTCAGTGCTTGGCAAATACAGGTTGGAGCCTAGCAAATTGAAGATTGGTGTCTTCATCTAGGGTTGGAGCCCTACATATATTGTACTTGATTTATTGTAAAGAAGAAATTAATAAAATCATTTATTTTTATTGTTCATTTTGTGTTCTAAATATAGGTGATCTAACTGGTAAAATTAACAATTGAAAAGAAATACTGATTCACCCCCCTCTCAGTGTTTCCAACAAGAAGGGTGTGTTTTGGTGGAAGTTTTATGGTTTGTGAGAGCCTAACACATCATTTTATGGGTTACAATCATTCATCGGGCATGGAGGTCGATTTAGAAATATAAACTTAGAGTACAGTTTCAAATTTGTGTTTATTTTAGCAAATAATTTTCATAGTTGTAATTCCTTATTTTTATATGCAAATAAAATTTCAAATTTTGGTGTGCCCTTGTTTTCAAAATATTGTTGTTTTTCTAGTATCTTTGTTCGGGGATATTACACCGCAAGGAATATTCATGAGAAAGTATATCTACATGTGTATCATTGTATTAGATATGTTGAGAATCATCATGTGGCAAACATGGCTTATGGAGTGATGCCTTCGATAAGAAGTATTTGATGATCTTACCTTACCTTAAAGGTTCACTTTATACTATTGTATTGCTTATTATATGGATTGTTTAGTTATTCTCAAGTTAAATGTTTACCTTTTATTCTTTATCTACCAGTGTTCACTACAATATTTTGGTCTTGAGAAAAAATTTGAAGATTTGGTTTTGGGAAAAAAGGAGGTCCTCATCCATATCCTAACCCAATGATTCTACAAGACTGTGAGGTTTGGGGCTGAAATATCTCTAGGGAAACTTGAAAGAAAATTGAGCAAATCCAAAAGTAATTTATGATAAATAACCTTAAAGTCCAAGTGTAATATACCTTATCATATCTTGTTAAAAACTGGACTTCCACTCAGGGAGAGTAAAGCTATGGTTATATAGTTAATGTACAAGCACACAATGTATAATGAGATTGGGTTTCCTATCACTATTTCAAACATCAGTGAAAGTCATTTAGGCTTAAAATAAGTTGGATTATAATTGCTTAAGATGGCACCCTAGCCTATGAATGAGCCCCTTATGGACACACTTCTTAGACTGCTACATTCTCAATATTGAGGGTAACACCTATACATGGGAGTCTAGTTTATGGATGTATATCATATGCACAAGAATTAAGGGCAATGCTTCTCAAGGGGGTGGAACATTGGACCTCCATAAGGGTGTAAGGTCCCATTAAGTAATTAGCATTCAATAAATGAAATGGGAATTGTTTAATAGTAACTAATATTGTGGACCTATGACAACCTAATGGAGCATAATTTAATAATAAATAACATTGTGAACCTATTAAATGCTAGCTACCTAATGGGGCCTTATTTGATAATAAATGACATTATGGACCTATTAAATGCTAACTACCTAATGTCGACCTATTTAATAAACTAACATTGTGGACCTATCCCACATTACATTAAATGGCCACCGTACTTATCCTACTTTTTTTTATGATGGACCCATAGACCCCTATTACACCCCTATGGAAGCTCCCAAAATTTCATCCCCCTTTGATAAGCATTGTCCTTGATGCTTGTACATATGATATACATCTAGACACAATGATCCCATGTATGATTGTCGACCTCGATTTAAATGAAAGGGTCCAAGAAGTGTGTCCATAAGGAGCTCATCTGTAGGTTAGGGTCCCTTATATGGGTGTTGATTGTAACACTGGAGTAGCATAATGAACTAGGATCCCATTTAAAAGTGTTGGCCTCGACATTGAAGGAATCCAATATTCCCATCAATAAACCCAAATCCCATGTCCAAATAACCATGCTAATTCCCAATTCACGGCACCTAAGCTCAACAAATAACTAAGATTTTTGTTCCAAAATCCCACCACCATCATGTGGATCCAAATAAACAAAACTATCCAAAGCAAACAAATCCTCCATATCATTGTAAAAGGTTGGCTCTGAAAGGAATTCTATGGCTATAGAAGAAACATGTAGGCACCACCTTCTTTTGTCTTTTGCTTATTAATGTTTTCTTCATATGGTGGAGAAGAGTCATCCAAGTAAATATGGAAGTGGTTGTCTTCTCGAAAATAACAGACATCTAAATGCAACTTTTCACAAGCTTCTTCTAAGTCACACTAAACAAATATTTCTTATATATACTACCCTCTAATGTTATGGATATACTCCTTGCTTATGATATTGTTATCTAGTGTCTCCTCGAGATTTTTACATGGTTTCTAAGTATTTCCTCTTGAATATGTTTCTATCCAAGGTTCCACTCCTCCTAAATTTGTCTCAATGTGGCCATTCTTTGTTTCCACTAGGATTTTATGTGAAAATTTGCAAGTGTTGTAGCATGCTAAATATTGATCAAAAGTCTATCGTATAACATACCAAATCAAAACCCCAAAAAAAATGTATCAAATGTCATTGGCCCTTTTATAATATAGGCACTCTATCAAAAGATATTTGCTCCACAATACCTATGGTCATCACCAAATTGCCCTAGAAAGTAGAAAATTTCAAACTACAACGCCACTTTCATTTGAACTCCAATTCAAGAGAACTTTTTTAATCGTGTACTTTTGCGACAAGAATACAGCTCTACAATTAGTTTCTGGAATTTCTATATAAAAATGCTCAAAAACTAGTTTGACTATTGCAACTCTTGAAGTTATATATATATATATATATATATATATATATATATAACAAAAACAAAAAACAAATGAAAAAAAAAAATCAATTGTTCCCTTAAAAAGTGCTATGATGCCACTTGTAATATACCTAAGATTTAAAATTGCAATCACAAATAAAATGTATAATAATAAGCAAGAAATATTTCAATACTTCATATATAAAAATACCCTTAAAGTAGATCAACATTTTCAAATACTCCTTATGAAAGAATCACAACACAAATCATGTTTGCCACAATACAATACTCAACATTTCCAATGTAATGATACTTGTGTGTATATATACTTTCTCATAAGTATTCCATAGAGTCTATGACGACTACACCACATTATTATATTCTTCCTTTTAACTACCTAGTGGGTCATTTATTACTTACAAGCTACTCAGTGAACTCATTTATGGCTACATTAAATCGATTACTAAGTACCTCATATTCTCCTCAAATACATTACAATCTCTCTTCATTAACAAGTTTGTTGTTACCCATTTGTTTTAAATAGGTACAGGCCTTGAGATATAGAATTTGATTTTGAAATATAGTCAAGAAGGTCACCTCTTTTTCTTATGAAAAAAAACAATTGGCATGGATTTTGAAGTATCAAGTAATATCACTCCCAACACTCCATGGTAGCACTTAATCAACATGAGACTAACATGGTGTACACACATCCTCTCTTTGTCAAATTCAATGGACATGTGTAATGGAGACATCTAAAATCTACATATTCCCTTCAAATACCAACTTGGAAACGTAATAATCGATCATTGAGTTAAGAGGCTCATTTCACAAGCTAGTATGAGGGTGATGTGTGATTTAGACCGTGTTCAACGTAGAGTTGACGTGTCATTTTTAAGATAAAATTAAAATATAATGTTATCTATAATCAAAATAAAAAACAAATATACATATTTGGTTAGTTTTACTTAAAAATTTTATAAAAAGTAGTTGATATTATTTATATTTTCATATTTCAATTGGATACATAAATAAATCATTTGAGTATCCATGTTAACTAATTTATTTTAATATTAAGTATATAAAAAAAATGTAATGTGCATCATAAATAAAATATTTCAATATATAAAATTAAGTAATACTGAAATGTATTTAAAAATATATTAATAGAAAAAAGAAAAAAAATGTAGACAATCTAATCCATAAATAAAATATCTAATGCTCGTGTTAACTAGATTATTTTATTCTCAACAATTGACATATTATATATAGTTTAAAGTAATAATAATAAAATGTCTATATATTATATAAAGTAATTGGAAAACTAAGATCTTATTGTTATAGCATTTCAAGTATTTACATTTTGACTATTTTATTAAGGGTTAATTTTGAACAAGGCAAATATTTCTTGGAATTTCATGTTTAAGTTATTTTATTCCATGTCTTCAATGGATTTTTAAGGGTTGAATCTATTTATGCATTCAAAAATACAATTTAAAAAATGAAAAATAATAATAATAATTATTATTATTATTATAGAGAGAGAGAGAGAGAGAGAGTTCTTAACCATCATCTATTAATTCCCTAAAGGGATACAATCTTTGGAGGTGCAATTCTTTAAGTTTTACACTATAAAAGTGTTTGCACCTCAAAAGATTTGATCCCTCTTAGCTTTTACTAGATCTGTGGTTAAGATGGATCTATACCTCCCACAAGATTCATCGACATCGTCATGCCCAATATCGCTACCTTCCAAGGAAGGAATGTAACTTTTAATCTGTAGTACCTTAGAAAACCCATGCATTATGAGATCTCACATCTTGGGTGCGGAAGATGAGTTTGGATAAGAACTATTTCCACCCCTAACCTTGAAGAAGTGCCCCATAGGAACTTCATATGACAAATTCATTTTTGTTCACAACATAAGGTAGAAAGTCATTCAAATTTTATAAAGGCCAAACATCTTTGCCAATTAACAACGATGAGAAGAATTACCACCATAGCAACTAATTTAGTTGATATTTTTTTGTTGATAATAATGTTGGAAAAATATGAGCTCAAATGTTTTCGAGGTGATAATACCCAAAGGAATGTGCATTGACAAGGTACCCACCCTCACATCTTTCTTACTTGTGTCCTCTTATAGATCTGTATTTGCAAGACATAATAATGCTTAGTTCATTGATGCAATCACTTACAAGTGAATAGGTGATCAAATTTACATCATTTCCCATAAGTGGCAAGGACATTATCAAAGACTATTTGGACTGCAAAATAATGAGGTGTAAATGATGCATTAGCTTCAAGTGTTTCCCATAAGTCATTATCAAAGGCTATTTGGACTGCAATATAATGAGGTGCAAATGATGCACTATGTGTTGAGCACAATTATCCTCTCACTCATATGACAATTTTGTTGGTTGTATGTGTTGAAAAGTGTAACTAGGTTTGGTCTTCATAATGACGTGTAATTGTGATTTTATGCAATTGATTAAAAGAAGAAAAATAAAATTATTATTGTAATGCTTGTCTCATGGGTTTCATGAGCAAGGAATTTTTTTTAGTGATGGCTCCCATTGTGAGCCTTTAAGATTTATCATCTAGTCATAAAAGTCTATTTGAGTCTATGTCATGTATGAAGGACCCTTCTTGGGCATGTTATATATTTATATAAGTCCTTAAATAAGTTAGTAATCCCTCCAAGACCAAGACAAAGTCACTTCCTTCAAGTCGGCTTAAAAAACAAAAATATAAATCTCTCAAATAGACATGTCAGCTCACTATCATGTCATGTCGACTTATTTTGACGGGAAACAACTATAAATAGGGTTGTTCGTAATCATTTTAGAGCGGAATTTTAGAGATTCGTTCATCGTACAATCTGAAGTGCGAAGTATAGCGAGGAAGCCCAAAGACCAACAAAGTAACAAAAGGGAAGAGCGAAGTTCTTAAGGGTATTTTGGGACTGTTTTAAGGGCAGAAAACCTCTATACAAGAAGTTTGTTACAGGAGTGACGGAGAAGTTTGTTACAACAGTAAAGGCTGAAAAGGAGAAGTTTGTTGCAACAGTAAAGGTCGAAGGTAAGCCTATTGCAATAGTAAAGGGCAAGGAGAAGTCTGTTGCAACAGTGGAAGTCGAGGAGAAGTGCAGTCCTCCTAAGGAGACGAAGTGGAAGAAGGACTAGTCAAGAAGGTTGAAGGTCTAAAGCAGAAGAAATCCAAGGTTGAATAAGAAGCCAAGAAGGAAGGAGCTAAAGGTTGACAATCATTGACTAAGGATCTTGTGTCTTGGCCTTGGAGTGGCAAATAGGTCAAGGGTCTTGGTCTTGGTACTCGTCAATTGAAATCTCTATAAGAAGAAGAATTTGTCCGAGCTTTCCTCTCAAGTGGGAGAAGTTTTGGCCCTGGCTGATAGCCTATATTCTATGTCTCTCGTCTCTTTATGGTTTATGCATTAGTGGTTGTTTGATGAAGAATAACACTAATAACCTAAGTGAAAGAAGATCCTAATCTAAAGAAGTAAAAAGCATTCACAAGCAGTTACTAATAGAAAAGAAATCACTTAATTACTATGCCCTAGATTTCTCAACATTGTATCAGAGCTAAGGTGACTAAGTCAAGGAAGGGCATCTCATCAAGGGACACTCAAGAATCAAATCTCAAGGAAGACATCAAACAAAATATCATCTTGAAGTCAAAGGAAGCATCATAACCCTAGATCAAAGAAGTCTACAAAGTAGTAACGCGATCAACATCAAGAGGGAGAAGGACAAAACCATACATCTACTCAAGTTAAAGTGTTTTGAAGACTATTCATCCAAAGGAAGCTACATCAAAAAGGGGTCTCATCTCACTCTATGTGGGATCAAAGATTATTCTTGAAGAAAACCACCTTCATCAAGGAGAAGTTTTCTATCCTCTATATCATCATCAATAACAAGGAAGCAGCAAGAAGAAGGAGCATCCTATCAAGTAAGTATATTTATGTCCACATCTAAATCAGTCAAAATGTCTTTTTGCAAGGAAAGCAACAAATTGGTTGGGGTTTCAAACTATCTTGCATGGAAGAAAAGGATAGATCTTAATCTCATTGAAAATGAGGTTATGGAACATTGTAAATTGATGTAGATGTTCTATGCTTGATGCAACTTTACTTTCACTACAGCAATCACATAAATGATCAAGTAAAGTGCTGATAGAACATACCAGTGGATCAACAAAAGACAAACCAAAAACAGATAAATGTGTTGGTGTGTTACGGCAGTCAACGGGATGCTTCAACCAGCAAAGTCTCCTTAGTCAGCCAACCCAGCATGTGTCACAACAACCCTCAAAACAGCCACACGGTCAACTCAAAGTCAAACCCAGAAAATTCAATGCGGCCCAGAAAAGTCAACGCAAAACAGCAGCAAGCAGTAGCAACAATAGCAACAGCACCAGCACCAGCAACACCAACACCAGCGCCAGCAACAACAATAGCAGAATTCTCTTCATCCTTCTTTCCCACGTGTGAACCGAAAACTGCCTCCAAGGAGCTTGAACCAATCAGAAGAGGAGAGATGTTGTGTGAGGATGAGATGAGTGAAAAGTCCTCCAACGTTAACTTTATTTATATCAATCACTGAGGGTGTGTGACACATTTGCTAGGGGTGTAAAACCTTAAAGCCGACCTGCACATACTTTGAAAGTATTAAAAATAAATTCAAAATAAATGTTCTGCTCATCAGATCAAGATGATCTTTAGATCAATCTTGCACCTCTCTGAAAGAGGAACCCAATAAAAATATTGTCTTCATCTAAGCATCACAACATGGAGTTTGGACCTAGTTGTCCAATTTTAACACTCCCTCTCAACTAGGGAGAAATCCATCCACTTGTGCAATCAAACATCGTGCGTCATCCCGTCGTAACTTGCTTTGTTGGCCTCTTTATTTCAGAACAGAAGTGGGTCAATCACAAAGACATCATTCCCGGTTGACAGATTCAGCCCAAGGGTCTGAAACCTCTATAGGACTCACAAAGAGTCTCATACCAACCTGAAGTTGGTTTACCTAACCCGAAGTCAGTTGGAGGTCTGAAACCTCACTAGGACTTAAGAGAGTCATATACTAACCCAAAGTTAATTTCACTGACCCGAAGTCAGTTGGAGGTCCGAAACCTCTCTAGACTTGATCCCAAATCAAGTGGTTGGATTATGCCATCCTAGATAGAGAGTACAGCAATCTATGATGCGTCCATCAGTCTATGCTACTAGTCTCTAGCTTTTCCCACCTCATTGGCCAAATGAGAGGTACTTCCCATGAGTCTGGAACTCAATGGGTAGGATGCATATGGGGCACAGATCATGAGAGGCGAACCAACTCAATCATCATAACGATGGGGCAGAAGCACCACAAGGTTTGGCAAGCCTAGCCCCGTGTATGCTTATAGCTCTGAGGAACTATCCCCAAGGCCCCCTTAGAGCTCCCAGAGCTCATCGTCGAACAGGACCCTCAGAATAGGGTCGTTCCACGATTCCAAGATTCTCACAGAAGGTTAGGAACATGACCTTCCCAAAGGGAATTGTGAGAATATCCGCGACTTGCTCATTAGTTCCTATATGATCAAGCCTTACGGCGCCTCGTTGTACCAGATCCCGGATAAAGTGGTACCAGCCATCAACATGCTTGGATCGTTCGTGGAACACGGGATTCTATGACAAACGAATCCCCCTCAGGTTATCACAAAGGATAACGGTGGCATATAGCACATGCTCGTATAGCTCATTGAAGAGCTTTCGCAACCAAGTGATTTCACAACAGGCCATACATGCTGAAATGTATTCGGCCTCAGTGGTGCTCAAGACTACCAAATTTTGTTTCCTGCCCGAGGCAGATCTACGTGCGAAGCAGCATCCAGATGTGCTCTTGCGATCCACCACACTGATATCCCAATCAGCATTAGTATATCCAAGGAGTGTCATGCTCCTGGCAGTGTATCTCATCCCATGGTCTATCGTGCCCCAGAGATATCTCAAGAGTTTCTTGGCACCAACCTAGTGAATGTCATGATCAACCATGTGTTGACTCAAAGTGTTCACTGCACAACATACATCCAGACGGGTGTTCACTAAGAACATCAAGGCCCCTACGAGTTGACGATACTCAGTAGGATATGCTAACACAGGCCTAGCAGCGCTGCCACTCAACTTCTTAAAGTTGAGCTCCATTGGTGTCGACATGAACTTACAGTCCACCATACCAAATCTTTCTAGAAGCTTCACAATGTATTTTCCTTAAGAAAGGAAAATCTCGCCAGGTCTCTGCCAGACCTCCAGGCCTAAGAAATAGTGCATCAGCCCTAGGTCCTTCATATCGAACTCCACAGCGAGCTCCCTCTTGCACTGATGAATGAGAGGGTCAGCACCTGTCAGGAAGAGATCATCCACATACAACACCAAAATGGGAGGCTTCTCCCTGTCAACCTTGAAGTAAAGGTTCGGATCAGCATTACTACAAGTGAAGCCCATCTTCATCAAGTAGCTATCTATCCTCACGTACCAAGCTCTGGGTGCTTGCTTCAGCCCATAGAGGGCTTTCTTCAACCTGCAGACATGGGTGTCCCGATCCTAGACTTCGAACCCTAGAGGTTGCTCTACATACACCTCTTTCTTTATCGCACCATGCAGAAAAACGATCTTCACATCCATCTGATGAAGACTCCATCCTTGCGTAGCAGCAAGGGCTATGATAGATCGAATGGTGGTATATCGTGCCTCAGGTGCGAATATGTCATCATAGTCGATGCCTTCCTTTTGAGAGAAGCCACGGGCAACGAATCTTGCCTTGAACTTTTCAGCACTTCCATCAGATCCATGCTTGATCTTGTAGAGCCATTTCGAGGTGACAACTGCTTTGTCCTTCGGTCTTGGAACTACATCCCAGACATCATTCTTCATTATGGACTCATACTCTTCGTGCATAGCATCCTTCCAAACTTGATGCTTTACGGCTTCCTCAAAAGATCCATGCTCAGATTGTACAATAGTACTCATGGCTGCTATATAACCATGGTATCTACTCGGCTTCTTGCTTTCACGGAATGTCCCCCTTAGGGCCACATGTCCCTCAGCATTCTCGAGAGTGTCCCTGAGCCATGATGGTCTCTTCCCAAGTGAAGGAGGTGGATCAATCGGGCCCATCGTTCCTTCAACATCGGGCATCGTCTCATCCTTCGGTTCTTCTTGATTTCCAGGCCTTGCTTCATGATCTTCCTCAGATCTCAGAAGATTGACTACTTTCCTCAGGGAAGCATCTTCGTCAAAAGTGACATCGTGGCATATCTCCACTTCCCTTTGACCAGGCATATAGACTCTATAGGCCTTCGAAGTTTCGTTGTAGCCCACAAACATTCCTTTCTTCCCAAAAGCATCCAGCTTGCTCCTTTTCACTTTCGACACAGGACATCCAAAAACTCTAAAATGTGAGACATCAGGTTTCTTATCAGAGAAAACCTCTTCGGGAGTCTTGGAGTCCAGAGCGGAATATGGGCATCGGTTTTATATGTAAACAGCAGTGTTCGCAGCTTCTCCCCACAAAAACTTCAGTAGACCCTAGTCACATAGCATTGCACGAGCAACTTCCACAATGGTCCTGTTCTTTTGCTCAGCAACGCCATTCTGCTCAGGAGTATAGTCAGTTGTGGTCTCCCTCTTAATGTCAGCTTCTTTGCAAAAGTTCTTGAACTCGTTCGTCTCATATTCAGTGCCATTATCGGTCTGTCAGATAGCATCTCATGTCATTGCTCACACTGGACTTCCTCCAACCTATAGAGTGTATCAACTCTAAACCCAAATGTGATAGCTTCCTTGAAGCTCTTCTTCCACATGCGCACCTTTCCATCAGTGAATGCCACATTGAAACCTTTGTCTTCCATGGCCGATATAGACACAAGGTTCTTCTTCAAATTAGGTACATAGAGTACATCTTGCAAGCGGAGGACTTGACCTTGAGACAAGTGGAGGGTCACAGTCCCTGTCCCTTTCATGGGATATGTGGCATTATCTCCAAGGACAATTTTCAGATTAGTGTCCTTCTCAACCATATCAGAGAGTGCTTCTTTGAACCTAGTGATGTGCCTTGAGGCACCACTATCTAACAACCAAAGATCCATAGTGTCGGGTGGAGATGCAACGGAGAGGGCAGATACAAGAATGTATTCATTTCTTTTATCAACAACATTTGATTCCTCATACCTCTGGTTGTTGTTTTTGTCATCACCATCGGGAGAATCCTTCTTGAAAGGAAATTCTCTAGCATAGTGACCAGGCCTATGACAAGTGAAACACTTGCCCTTCTTTCCTTGGGCCCCTAGTTTTCCTTTGTTCTTTGGACCACCAAAGTTCTTCTTTCTAGAATGAGCAGCGTAGGCAGCATTTCCTTCATTTTCATACTCCTTCATTCTTGATTCTTCTTGAACGCATCTCGACAGTACTTCATCAAAGTCAGGTATCACATTATTATTTAGAATGGTAGTGTTGAACACATGCCATTCGGATGGGAGCCCTCCAAGTGCGATGAGTACCATCTCTCGATCAGCTATTGTCTCCCCAATAGCCAACAGATTGTTCTTGATCTTGGTCAGCTTCAGAAAATATGATTGAATGGACTCATCCCTGCCTTTCCTTAGATTCTTCAATTGATTCTTGTAGAATAGGACTTGATTTGCATTGTGTGCCAAGAACATGTTGACCAACATATCATACATTTCTTTGGATGAGCCAAGCTCAGAGACGTAGGCAACCAGACTCTTGTGAATTGAGTCCCTGATCATTAGCTTTGCTCTGATCTCCCCCTTCTTGTACTTAGTTTTGGCGGCAGCAGTTGCAGTGGATGGAGGCTCTTGGATTTTACCCTGCACATAGTCCATGACATCTTGGTCTTCCAACATAAGATCCAATGTCATCTTCCAAGCATGGAAGTCAACCTTCCAAGTCAATTTGTAATCAGCCTTGAAGCCATTGTAGTTTAAGGAACCCATCCTCTTCTTCGGTGATTGCTACAAATTAGGACTTTGTCTTCACCTTAGCTCTGATACCATGTAAATTTACATAGATATTCTAAGCTTGATGCAACTTTACTTTCACTACAGCAATCACATAAACAATCAAGTAAAGTGTTGATAGAACATACCAGTAGATCAACAGAAAACAAACCAAAAACAGATAAATGTGTTAGTGCGTTACGGCGATCAACAAGATGCTTCAACCAGCAAAGTCTCCTTGGTCAGCCAACCCAGCATGTGTCACAACAACCCTCAAAACAGCCACACGGTCAACTCAAAGTCAACCCCAGAAAATTCAATGCTACCTAGAAAAGTCAACGCAAAACAGCAACAAGCAGCACCAACACCAGCAGCAACAACAACACCAGCAACAGCAACAGCACCAGCACCAGCACCAGCACCAGCACCAGCAACAGCACCAGCAACAGAATTCTCTTCGTCCTTCTTTCCCACGAGTGAACCGAAAACTACCTCCAAGGAGCTCGAACCAATCAGAAGAGGAGAGATGATGTGTGAGGATGAGATGAGTGAAATGTCCTCCAACGTTGACCCTATTTGTATCAATCACTGAGGGTGTGTGACACATTTGTTGGGGGTGTAAAACCTTAAGGGCGACCTGCACATATTTTGAAAGTATTAAAAATAAATTCAAAATAAATGTTCTGCTCATCGAATCAAGATGATCTTTAGATCAATATTGCACCTCTTCGAAAGAGGAACCCAATAAAAATATTGGTGTCTTCATCTGAGCATCACAACATGGAGTTTGGACCTAGTTTTCCAATTTTAACAAACATGTCAAAGGTTCTATCATTAAACCAAGAAAGAAAGATGCTCAAACTCTTGCCAAGTATATGAAAGGGGAAGTTAGGGCTCAAAGGATTCACATAGAATCCATCAAGGATCCCCTCATCCCATATGTATCTAAACTCGAAACTTCAAAAGAAATCTATGACAAACTGGTAGAGTTGTATTCCATAAGCACTGCTGGAGAAGTCATCTCATTAAGGCAAGAAATCTACAAGTTGAAGATATTAAAGGAAGATGGAATAACCTCATACCTTATGAGGATATCTAAGGTTCGGGATCAACTACAAGATCTGGAAAAAGTCATGTCTGATAAAGAAATGACTACAGTCGTATTAAATGCACTACCAGAAGAGTGGGGTAACTTTACTTCAAGTATTTATGGGAAGAAAGAAGCTACTCCATTCTAGGATCTATGGTCAATGTGCAAGATTGAAGAATCTAGATTAAATGCCAAATTTGATGTGGAGCAAGGGAGCAAAATCAAACTTATGTTGCAATGACAAAAAGAAATGAACAATTTGGAAAGTTTGGTCCTCAAAAAAAGAAGAGCATGGCTAAAATACAATGTTGTGGGTGTCAGGAATATGGATATTATAGGAGAGATTGTCCTAAGCTCAAGAAGGAAAGTAACAAAAGAAGAAGAGAAGAAGCCCACATCACCAAGGAAGTGGAGGAAACTAAAAAGAAGAAATCCAAGGAGGAAGTAATAGATCTCCACTATTGAGATAGTCTTCCTCACATAAGTTCTTTTCAAATTCCTAAGTCTTCTAAGATATGGCTATCATGATTCACTAAGTAAAATAATGGGATGCATCAAGGAATCATTTAAGCATTGAAATCAAGAGCTCGGAACATCATCATAGAAAAGCATGAAAGACAGTTAGAATCTATGGAAGTCAAGTATATAGCTCTTAGTAATCTCATTGAAAAGTGGAAAGGTCATCTAGTACATGGTTCATCATACATATGTCAAATGGAAACATTTGTTGATGGGGATACTATAAATCCTCAAGATTCTCTGATGGAATCTTCATTGAAAGGTTCACCGATCAAGAGGGGAAGCAAGTGTTTCATCAAGAATTCCAAATTTGTGGAATTCATGGGATGATGGTATGATAACATAAAAGTGAAGCAGATCAAAGGATTGAAGCTCTTTCAATCAAGGAAAGAGTTATAGGAAGTCTGGAAGACCCAAAGGAAATGAGGTATGTATACTTATATTCAATATTAAAGAGTCATGTCATATGGTTGCAGGTAACATGGATCAATGCTCTATCTTGAGAGCATAATCAAAAGGAAAGATCTCCTCCCTCGAAAGAATGTAGGCATGCATGGGTCACACATTCACTAGATGAAATCAACATAATATGTTGCCATATGAAGTATGAGGGGGTTGACAACAATTGAAGAACTCTGAATGGAAGCTCCTTGAAATGAGATATGTGACGAAAGGAAGGAAGAGATCGTGGAATATGCAACCATGGTAAAGGCAATCAACATCCGAAAGACCAAGAAGATTTGACTAGATATCTCCATGAAAGATATGAAGACTCTAATGGAGGTGAAAAAGAAAGAAACCCTTGACAATATATATCTTTGGGAGATGTGTCGATATGTATGCAAGATGTTGATGCAAACTAGTAGATGTCATGATGAAAGAACATCACAAAGGTAATGTTGATTTTTAATGTACATTCCTCTATTTTTATCTGGACAGGTTTATGTAGGGCTGCCAAGGGAAGATCTATGGATGTCTTCCACCATAGATGCACATGCAGTAGGATGAAAGATCCTTAAGTAAACATGGCATGAAGATAGCAAGATGCCATGAAGGAAGGCCAGATATGGATTGATGGATCACTTTACGATGATGACATAGTTGACTCATGGATGAAAGTGATGGATGGTCAGTGCCCTATGTAGAAGTCCCTAACATGAAGACTCCTAGATAACAAAAAGAAGTTCATGACAATGTGAAGAGGAGTTACTCAAGTAGTTGATTGTCCGATGTTATAGGTCCCTAATTAAGAGGGAGCCTGGAAACAAGTTTCTTACTTGGAAGAAACTTGGAAATTCCTAAGCCAAGAGGGAGCTTAGGTACATTCCTTCGGTAGGAATGAGTACATTCCTTTATTGGAATAAATATGTCCTCTCTAATTAAGAGCGAGAGATAGACACATCATTCTTGTCTTCACTTGGGAAGACATAATGGAGGATTGGGTAAACATTTGGCATCAAATTCTCTTTGAGAATGTATTAGGGCATCCAAGATAAGAGTAATCATTGAGGACCGATATTCTGAGGACTAGGAATCCAAGATAAGAATAGTCCTAGTGGAACAAACCCTGAGAACCCGGGTGGGGTATGTTTCGATAGAGACAATGATGAGGGTGTCTATACATCATTGGTCTCGCCAACGTTGTGCTCAGATCTCGTGGAGAGATAGAGTTGTTAGTCAAGGCCTTGCTATGTGACAATGCTGGTTGATATGATGCTAAATAGATGGGTTACCAATCCGACTCTTCTTATGAGAAACTCTTCATATTGAGAATGACCAAGTACCATTTTGAATACCTCCCTAGTTAAGAGGGAGTGTTGAAAAGTGTAACTTGGTTCGGTGTTCATAATGACTTGTGTAATTGTGATTTTATGTAATTGATGAAAAGAAGAAAAATAAAATTGTTATTGTAATGTTTGTCTCGTGGATTTCATGAACAAGGAATTTTATTTTAGTGATGGCTCTCATTGTGAGCTTTTAGGATTTGTCATCTAGGCGTAAAAGTCAATTTGAGTCTATGTCATGTATGAAGGACCCTTCTTGGGCATGTTATATATTTATATAAGTCCTTAAATAAGTTAGAAAGCCCTCCAAACCCAAGACAAAGTCACCTCTTTCAATTCAGCTTCAAAAGAATAATATAAATCTCTCAAATAGACATGTCGGCTCACTATCATGTCATGTCAGCTTATTTTGATAGGGTTGTCACTATCATGTAACTATTAGTGATCACTATAAAAGGGTTGTTCATATTCATTGCAGAGCAGAATTTCATAGATTCGATCATCATACAGTCTGAAGTGCGAAGTACAGTGAGGAAGCCCAAAGACCAGCAAAGTAACAAAAGGGAAGAACGGAGTTCTTAAGGGTATTTTGGGACTGTTTTAAGGGCAGAAAACCTCTATACAAGAAGTCTGTTACAGCAGTGAAGGGGAACTTTGTTGCAGCAGTAAAGGCCGAAAAGGAGAAGTTTGTTGCAGCAATAAAGGCCGAAGGTAACTCTATTGCAGTAGTAAAGGACAAGGAGAAGTTTGTTGCAGCAGTGGAAGCTGAGGAGAAGTGCAGTCCTCCTAAGGAGCCGAAGTGGAAGAAGGACTAGTCAAGAAGGCCGAAGGTCTAAAGCAAAAGAAAGCCAAGAAGGAAGAAGTTGATGGTTGACTATCATTGACTAAGGATCTTGTGTCTTGGCCTTGGAGTGGCAAATAGGTCAAGGGTCTTGGTCTTGGTACTTGTCAATTGGAATCTCTATAAGAAGAAGAATGTGTTCGGGTTTTCCTCTCAAGTGGGAGAAGCTTTGGCCCTGGCTGATAGCCTATATTGTGTCTCTATGGTTTATGCATTGGTCGTTGTTTGATGAAGAAGAACACTAATAACTTAAGTAAAAGAAGATCTTAATCTAAAGAAGTAAAAAGCATTCACAAGCAATTACTAATAGAAGAGAAATCACTTAATTACTATGCCCTAGATTTCTCAACAGTATGGAGTTATATTTCAATTATGTGTTTGACACTGGTTTGAGACAATGGATGCAATTTGTACATACTCTACCAACCTAAATCTTTACTATTTTATTCACAGTATATGGTTGATCTCATGGGTTCTTTGTGAGGAACTTCTTTGGGCTCTAATATAAGCAGCAGTTGTGATTTTATTGGGATGTGTCAAGCGGAATTGGCTTTGTGGGTAAGCTTTGTTCTGTTCATTTCTGCCATTAAATGTGATTTACTTGATCCCGCAGAAGCTGGTCCTATGTTTACTTTTTTGGATGTTATTATTATTTAAACTTTGATTTTGTTGAATATCATGTCCTTTCTTCAAGGGTTGTTACTAGTTAGTGACATTGGCTCATCAAAAGCAACCCTCACGGCAACTCGAGAACTCGTCCAATTTCTTAATAGATCATGGTTGACAATTGTGCCATCTAGCCCATTCAACAAGAATCTTCATGTTTTATTTGTTCTGGAAGATGATTGAAGTTGGCAACCCACAACAACTGAGGAAGAATAGTGAACTGTAATGATCAGAAACTAACCAACAACTGGCAGAAATGGAGGAAGGCCCTTTTGTTTGTTTACACAAAGAAAGAGAATACAAGAACATTGGAAAAAGAGATGGGATAAAGTGGGGGAACAATTTATGGCCATGATGAATGACCGAGAGAGGAGCAAATTCTACAGCAGAAGCAAGACAAAAAAGGTATAAGCTCGAATGCCACTTGCAATGGGATCATTTCCATCCAATCAATCATCTTTGACAAGGTATACTCAATAATAAATAAACTTCAATATTGGTGAGTGAATGTAGTCACATGGAATGCCATTTTATACAGAGATGGGTCACGATTCATATAGTCACACGCGTATATTAATATAATGTAAACGATAATAAAAATTACTAATACACAATTGGTTTATTACAGTCTATGTTTCTTATTTTTCCTTGCAGGAGAGTATGTGTTTATATGTCTGCAAACAAACAATTTCCATGCTAAGATTTAATCATATCAGATACTGTCCATTCTTGAGTCACTAGCATTGGCCAGTACTCATCATTTGAGACAATAATCAATACTTTCCGATATAATTGTTGTAAGAAGTATCACAGCTATAATATGTTATGCAGACGTATACATTTGCAAAAAACATCATCATCCTTGTATCAACAAAGGTATTCATCTATATTATGCACATGAAAATCTGAAGTTCATCTATATTATGCACACGAAAATCTAACTTCAGTATATAGCAGATAAACCATCTTTCTTTCCTCACATTGAAATCAGGGCAACAATAATATAACTTTACAGAGATTCCCTTTAAACTTAATAATTAAGACATCCACTTCTTATAAACAATAATTAAAGTATTATCTCTACGAAAAAATTGGATTTTGTATGTAGCTCCGAAAAAATTAGATTTTGTATGTAGCTACTCTTTTTAAAATTATGTTACAAAAGCTGCATGTGAATTTACAGAAAGTTCTGACTGACTGCAAAACAGCTAGACACAGTCAGCATTAAGCCTGCTCCAGCATAAGTCACAGAAAATCTCAAAATATAGGTACCACCAATTCAAATAAACAATCAGTGTCTAAACCTGAAATGCAAGCAAGAACTCAAACAGATCCCTGCATTTAACCCCACAATATTGGGATGTGAAAAGATCTAATTATCCACTGGGGTGATTTCCTGTTGTATTATGCACTTCCTTCTTTCCAAGGAAAACCATGCAGGGAAACGCAAGGAATGATTCTCCACATTCGTGGATTGCATCTTTGGTAAACCCATTGGTGTAGACTAGTGTGCCTAACCCAAGAGAAATAAAACCAGGCACCTGCTGGCACAGAACTAGCCAAATTCCAAGCGACATTGGTGACAACTGGGTAATATAATGAACATTTCCTTAAATAATAATAAAAATGTCAAATAAAAGATAGAAGCATTTTTTTGTGTATGAACAAAAGAAAGGCACTTTTGTGTATAAACTGTTTTAAAGAACATATATGTAGCACGTTATGACTGACATGAAGACTAAATGCATTATAATCAAGATCGCGTCTTCTTATTAAATAGATGATGATCCAGATTCTGAAATCAAGAAGTGCAATATCTGGACTTCAAATAATCTTGGGCACGTCATGAACGATATTTAAAACACAATTCCAAAATTGTAGGATACGCCCATAATCACAAATTACAATTAGTTTAAAACACTAGTTTCTGTCAATCGAACATAGAAAGTGTGTGAAGCTGTACTGATCATGAACAACACAAAATATTGTCTTTAAGAGGTAGTTCCAAAGCTGCAGTACACAAATTTTCCTTCAAACACGCATAGGAAATGTGTGGACCTGAACAGATTATGAACAGAAAAATAATCTTTGAAAGGCAGTTTCAAAGTTCTCGCACAACATCCAATTGTAAATCATCTATACACATATAACGCGAAGCAGCTTTCTGGAATTACATTGATGTTGAGAAGCCAACTAAAATAACCATATGACATGGCAACCTCTTTTCACCTTAAAAGTTGTCTCTAATGAATAAAGAAACATAGGGATGTAAACATAATACCAGACAGCTTCACTACAGAAGTTGTCTATAGAATCATCCCCTTACCTAAAATCGGAAATATTTCACTGGTGATATGAACATCCGACCAATCATAATCGAAATAAGGAATGAAAAAAGACATACAAACACGAATCAAGCTTAAAATTAACCAGGTATGGAGTTTCTGAAGAATTTTCCAAAGACATCATTCTTCCTAAAATTATCCTATATATATATATATATATATATATATATATATATATTTCCTTTCTCTTTTGGACGGGGATTACGAAAAAAGACTCAGAGCTATTTACATATACCCCAAAAAAAAAGACAATTTTATATAAAATGACATGGAGCAGAATCCTGCCTTTAAGCAGGCCTATACATAAACGCCAATGGAAAACCCCAATACAAAATTTTCAAGTTTCAACATTGTAGGGATAAACCCTCGGCCGATTTTGAGATATTCCCATAAGAATTGGGCATTGAACCACTACAACTTGTACTACGTCTGAAAAATCGCTACTAAGTGTTATCGAAAAAAGACAAATCATTAATCGGACTTACAATATATTTTTGCTGCTGTGCAAATCCAACCTAGTCCTCTGATTTATCCAATTGTTTCCTCTTCCCATAGATTATCCCTGTCTCCTGTTGATTGCAGAGGAAATTAAACAATTGAAACGATAGTCAAAGGCTTTTTAATTCTTGCCCTATAAAGATTTGTTTCTCTTACCTGACGATCTGGAATGGGTCGTATTTTTTCGACATACCGATCTGAATTTGCGGCCAAAGCGGCCCTAGCCTGCAAGAATATAGCCCTTTATACTATTTATTGAAGAGTTCGACAGTCATAAGACTAATTTCCAACACAAATAACTGCTAAAATAATTGAAGAAAAACAAAATAGAAGGATTCGTAAGCCCGACCTCCTGCTCTCTGCGGGTTTCCCGGTCGGGCTTGATCCAGAGAAAATAAGCCAGACCGCCTGCTACTACCCAAGATGCGAGGTTGCTACCTCCCCTTAAACCTCCCATGGAGTTAGCAAAAAATGACCTCACATTTCCGACGCTTCTTCTCCAACCCACGGCCATGGCTGATGCACTCATTCAGACTGTAAAACCCTCTATATTACGTTTTTCACCCCTGAGGAAAACCTCCTATTGTGTTTCACTTTCAGTTAATAATGCATGAGCCAATCAAGGATACTTGGTCTGTGTGCATGTTTGATGCATTTCTATGATTCCAATCTGTCGTGGCGTTGTGCACTTCATTGAATTCTGCAACTACACTCATAAGGTGTTTTTATAGGCGTCTATGTTGATGGTAATTTCTGAATGTTTAATTTTCGATGTATGATATTCCTAGTTAATTTGTAGTGTATTGTCATGTGCATCGAATATATATATATATATATGAAAGTTATGAATATATACACTATTATCGAAAATAATTAAATATATGAGTTAGGAATATATACATTATTTTTTAAAAGAGATTGATGAACTTAAAATAAAGACCTAAATTAAAATTAACAAAAATGATTTCTCTTTATGTTGGACAAATTGTATGCAAATTTTGTGATCATAACTACTGCATAACTATCAAAACATAATTGGAATCATATTGTCATTGTTCATGCTAGGGTAAAAAAGAAATATGAATGGAATCTTTTATTGAAAAAATGGCTAGGACTGTATGGGTTTAATTTCTAAATCATCTAATAATTCATAGAAGCAAAAAGTGTTTGGATGCAGAATTAACGCCTCTTTTATTGAAAAAATGGCTAGAAATGAAACTTCATGGGTTTAATTTCTAAATCATCCAATAATTCATAGAAGCAAAAAGTGCTTGGATGCAGAGTCAATGCCTCCTCAATTGTTTGTACACATGCTTGAAAGAGATCCAATGAAAAGATTCAAAAATATTTTGGATATCATGTAGAAGAGGGTCGAAATAACATTTTCCACCACAATTTTTTTAACTAGTCAATCAAGCATTGTTTTAGAGTCTCCCGTGGCATGCATTTTGTTTGATCCTTTCTTGTTTACAAAAGAGAGAAGAGTCCAAAAAATAATAAAGTCTGCCCTAGTGTTTGATTCTCTACTTGGAGAACAACATATGTAGAAATAGTGATTTTGATTCATGTATAAAAATGCCACAACTCCACAGAAAAGTGGATCCACTTGATTTGCTTCGTTTAAATAACCCGAAGGAATGTCAAAATTCAGTTGAGATATGATAGATACTTTGGGGTTTTTTGTTTTTCTCTCCACCTTGTATTCCATGGTAAGCTTAATGATCAATCCCATTGACACCTTTAATGGTATATCAATGTCCTAAAAGATATTTAAATCGCAAGCCCCAAAAATTACATGTGTCATGAAACAAGGAAATGAATTTAATCATTTACTCAAAGCATCTTGTAACCTTTTTTGTGTGCATTCCTCCAAACTCGGCTTTTGTCATGATGCTTTTGGATTTAAAGAGAGGGCCACCTAGTCCTTGACCTCATTTGTGTAAGGAAAAAATAAAAACAAATGTGAGATGAATTCCTCATTTTGTTTACATAGGGTGCATCTATTAGGGCCTTACCATCCTCTCTTAATTCCATTATCCCATGTAAGCAATTTATTGTTTAAGGAGAGTCATAAAACAATTTTGCATTTAAGCAACACATGAAGTTTCCAAATAATCTCCTACCACCATTTCTTTTTATCATGAAAATTGAGATTCAATCTAAACATTTTATCCAAGCTTGGTTGTGAATTCTCCTAAGCTAAGATATTTTTACTAACATAGGGAATCGTCAACCTCATCAAATAGCTTGATAAAGTTGGAGCATAGTTTTCTAACATAATTATGTCATTCTTTAGCTTTCTCTCCTACCAGTCCTATATCAGTTTTTTATTTCCAACCTCTTCTTTACATTCTTTTAGATGTTCAAATTTTGCATCTACAAGAGAGAAAATACTTGTCTCATGGATTTTCCTTAAGGTTTTCTGAAAGAGAGACCTCATCATCTATGCTTGTTTAAAGGTATCCCCCGATCTTCTCCTTCCCCCCACTAGTCACCTTCTAGACGATCCACTTCCCACTTCATGGAAATATTGATATTGAAGCTTTCCAAATTATATAGCACTTTTTGGATTTTCTAGGAATTATGTACCATTTGTCTATCAATAGCCCTTCGATTTATTGTGGCCTCATCACTCTCCCACATAAAGAAGAGTTATGGGTAAGTCTCCAAAGGATTCTAGCAAATAAAAATTAACTAAACAAAAAAAATATTCTCCAGGCTCCACCCCCAACATCTTCTTCTTCTTCTTTTTAAACATTGGAGGGATCGACAATTAGTCTGGACTCGTACTAGCATGTTGTAGGGTCAATTCCAATCGCTACCACTATAAATCCTATGTGTAATGCCCTTCTCCCATAAATGTCACATGAGTCAGTCAACTTGTGTGTCTCTCATCACTCACATAATTTTACATAACACGGGCTTGCCAAGTGAGCTACCCCCTTGGGGAGCTTCCCTCACCCACCCCCTCCCCCGCCCCCCACCAAATCAACTTTGTTAGCATAGTGACTTTTGATCATTTAAGTAGTGGGATGCCTTCCATGAGACAATTACCCAACCACAGAAAGCAAAAATAATTTCTTTCTCATTTTGGTGAGGATGCCTATTTTACTTGCAATTTGATTTTATGTTTATTTTAATATTAATGTTCTTTAGATAATGATTCTAAGTTATGAAATATCCATCTTTAGATTAAAAGAAAGCATGATTTTCATCCATTATTGGTGTATTTTAAAGAAACCCTTTTCATGTCTCAATTCGATTTACCTCTTAAGTTGATATAGCATTACATTGTGTAGAAGAGATCCAATGAAAGGACTGAAAAATATTTTGGATATCATGTAGAAGAGGGTCGAAATAACATTTTCCACCAAAAAAATTTTAAGTAGCCAATAAAGCATTATTTTAGAGTCTCCCATGGCATGCATTTTGTCTGCTCCTTTCTTGTTTACAAAAGAGAGAAGAGTCCAAAAAGGAATAAAGTTTGCCCTGGTGTTTGATTCTCTACTTGGAGAACAACATATGGAGAAATAGTGATTTTGATTCATGTATAAAAATGTCATAACTCCACAGACAAGTGGAGTTTTTAGTTTTTCACTCCACCTTCTATTCCATGGTAAGCTTAATGATCAATCCCATTGACACCTTTAATGGTATATCAATGTCTTAAAAGATACTTAAAGTGCAAGCCCCGAAAATTACATGTGTCATAAAACAAGGAAATGAATTGAATCCTTTACTCAAAGCATCTTGTAACCTTTCTTGTGTGCATTCCTCCAAACTTAGCTTTTGTCATGATGCTTTTGGATTTAAAGAGAGGGCCACCTAATCCTTAACCTCATCTGTGTAAGGAAAAAATACAAACAAATGTGAGATAAATTCCGCATTTTGTTTACATAGGGTGCATCTATTAGGGCCTCACCATCCTCTCTTAATTCCATTATCCCATGTAAGCAATTTAGTGTTTAAGGAGAGTCATAAAACAATTTTGCATTTAAGCAGCATATGAAGTTTCCAAATAATCTCCTACCACCATTTCTTTTATCATGAAAATTGAGATTCAATCTAAACATTTTATCCAAGCTTGGTTGTGAATTCGCCTAAACTAAGATATTTTTACTAACATAGGGAATCTTCAACCTCATCAAATAGCTTGATAAAGTTGGAGCATAGTTTTCTGACATAATTATGTCATTCTTTAGCTTTCTCTCCTACCAGTCCTATATCAGTTCTTTATTTCCAACCTTTTCTTTCCATTCTTGTAGATGTTCAAATTTTGCATCTACAAGAAAGAAAATACTTGTCTCATGGATTTTCCTTGAGGTTTTTTGAAAGAGGGACCTCATCATCTATGCTTGTTTAAAGGTATCCCCCTATATTATCCTTCCCCCCACTAGTCAACTTCTAGACGATCCACTTTATCCTTCCCCCCTATATTATCCTTCCTTCCAAAATATAGAGCACTTTTTGGATTTTCTAGGAATTATGTACCATTTTTCTATCAATGGCCCTTCGATTTATTGTGGCCTCATCACTCTCCCACAAAAAGAAGAGTTATGGGTAAGTCTCCAAAGGATTCTAGCAAATAAAAATTAACTAAACAAAAAAATATTCTTCAGGCTCCACCCCCCAACTTCTTCTTCTTCTTCTTTTTAAACATTGGAGGGATCGACAATTAGTCTGGACTCGTACTAGCATGTTGTAGGGTCGATTCCAATCGCTACCACTATAAATCCTAGGTGTAATGCCCTTCTCCCGTAAATGGCACGTGATTCAGTCAACTTGTGGGTCTCTCATCACTCACATTTTTTTACATAACACGGGCTTGCCAAGTGAGCTACCCCCTTGGGGGGCTTCCCTCATCCACCCACTCCCCCCCCCCCCCCAAAAACACAAAATAAAAATTAACTAAACAAACAAATATTCTTTAGGCTCCACCCCCCAACTTATTTTTCTTCTTCTTCTTAAACATTGGAGGGATCGACAATTGTTCTGGACTCGTACTAGCATGTTGTAGGGTCGATTCCAATCGCTACCACTATAAATCCTAGGTGTAATTCCCTTCTCCCATAAATGGCACATGATTCAATCAACTTGTGGGTCTCTCATCACTCACATAATTTTACATAACATGGGCTTGCCAAGTGAGCTACCCCCTTGGGGGGCTTCCCTCGCCCACCCACTCCCCCCCCCACCAAATCAACTTTGTTAGCATAGTGACTTTTGATCATTTAAATAGGGGGATGCCTTCCATGAGACAATTACCCAACCACTAAAGCAAAAGTAATTTCTTTCTCATTTTGGTGAGGATGCCTATTTTACTTGCAATTTGATTTTATGTTTATTTTAATATTAATGTTCTTTAGATAACAATTCTAAGTTATGAAATATCCATCTTTAGATTAAAAGAAAACATGATTTTCGTCCATTATTGATGTATTTTAAAGCAACCCTTTTCATGTCTCAATTTGATTTACCTCTTAAGTTGATATAGCATTACTTTGTGTAAATTGAATAAATTTTGATTAAGAAATTTCTATTGTGATGTGTCTTTCAAGGGATTCAACTAGTGTAATGGTAAAATCCAATGTGCATGGATATATGTTGGTGTTATTATCTCCCTAGTATACTTTGTAGTTGGCATTGGCATTACTGTAGCGATTTCTATCATGAGTGATGTTTAGGATATATATATATATATATATATATATATATATATATATATATATATATATATATATATATATATATATATATATATATATATATATATATATATATATATATATATATTTGTTTTTGCTTTGCACTAAGAGGCACTTTATAGTTTAGTATCTGGGAGATGTTGTAGTGAAGTGTTAGATTAGATGTTGTAAGCTTGAGATTAAAAAATAATAACACATGTTGCACTGAAGTGTTAGATCAAAAAATAGTAATAAAAAAACATAATGTTGACTCAATTTAAAAAGTAATAAAAAATGTTAGACTCATGAAATGGAGGACAAATTTAGACAATCATTAGATCCATTTCTCATCCATATGATACACATAAATACATTACGCAATGACCCTTGGTTTCATCTTCCAAGAGGTCTCTTGGACCCTCTATAGTTGTTCGTGTTCACTTGTAGATTTTCACCTTCCTCTCAGATGAATAATACAATTTTATATAATCCTTAAAGATTTTGTTTCCAACATTCCCACCCCTTAATCCAAAGAGGTGTATCGGAGGTGGATAGCAGCCAATGGCTATATGTGCTCTCTAAATATGGTGGTTTAAGGAAGACCACAAACCAAATGGGTAGCATAAGTTGACGTCTTCTATTGGCAATGGTTCAAGGCTAACCACCAACTCTAAAACTTTGCTCAAAGTAGTTCTTAGAACAATTCCAAATTGAGCTAGAAATTGATGTATTCTGTGAAACGAAAGTGCTCTCTAATGATGGTTTAAAGATTACCAAAAACTGTAGTCTAGTAGAAGTACTAAGTAGTGGTTTAAGGAGGACCACAAACCAAACTGTAACATCCCTAGTTAAAAATCCGTGTAAAAAATATAAGACCAAGGTCATGGGACACGTATTCCAAGCTTGAATGGTGGGAAAGACATCCTAGTGGATGTTCATTTTGGTTATTATGGCCGAAGGAAATTGGCAAAGGCAATGGAAAAGGATTTGGAAAGGAAAAAGACATTAATTGGCATTTTATTTGTGAAATAATGGAAATTAGGAGAAAAGGAGGGTGAAAGGTCACAGATTGCATGTGAGGAGTAAATTGAAGGAAAATAATGGAAATTGAAGAAATTAGAGGCCTCATTAATAAAAAGGCTTGTGAGGATCAGTGGGAAAGTTTTTTGCTCAAACTTTGGTCAATTCAGTTTTGGAGCTCTCTCTCTATTCTCTCTCTCACACACTCTTGGACACTTCAAGTTTTCTTGGAGCACTTCAGCATTGGAACAAGAAGAGAAAAGAAGGAAAAATAAAGCAAGGATCAAGTAAGGAAGAGTAGGGTCTAGCAGCTACAGTGGGATTACTTGCAGGTATCAATTTGCGTGTGTGATTTCCTTGCTATATTTGGCATGCATGGTCATGCATGTGTGTTCTTGGTTATCTTGTTGTCGTTGGCATGGGTTTTGTTATGTGTGATAGTGTTCTTCAGCCTTGCTTGTCATTTCCGCATAGCCTTGGTGTGATGGTGTTCTCATGTTTCGGTTGAGTTGGATTGTCGAGTGGATTCGAAACTGAGTGAGGTGGATCTCTGAATGAAAGAACACATGGCCTAGTAATCCCTTAATCGGACTATGGATTGTGGTAAAGCCACTGGCTTAGTAACCCCTAAACTAGACTATGGGTTGCGGTAAATCCAGGTATTGTGTGCCTCAGTGGGCCTAGGAATCCTCGACCGGTGAATGGCGAGATATATGGTAAAGCCTGGAGGGTGGTGTCTCGATTATGACCTAGTGATCCCTGGATCAAAATGTGGATTGCGGTAAAGCCTAGAGACTAAGAGGCAATAAAATTCCTCACGGTGTAATTGGATAAATCTTGTGGCATCCACGATTATTTGGTTCCTTTTTGGTTGGTTACGAATCTCACATTCATGCTTGGAATATGACATGGGGGTGATTGGATGAAGAGATATTTGGCTTAGCCAATCTATGGTCGGGTGAAACATGGTAGTCCCATACCGGGTTGGATTTTGCATTCATTAATAAGAGTTCTTTTCCATAGTATTTTATGTGTAAATGTACTGGCTCATATGTGGAATTTATGGTTGTTGTATCCTCATTATTTCTGTTGTTTATATGTAGGTTATGAATATATTTTATGACAGTTAAAATGTACGATTCTCATCATGTTTTGATTTGTAAATGAATAAGCAATGAATATATGACCTAATAGATGATAATGCAGCTAATGTGATAAGGCATCAATGCTTCTTAGTGATTATCAAATAAGTATAAGACCCCTATGCTCAGATATGTTATTATGACATGTAGGATGCATATTTGTGACATGTTTGAAGAAATGCATGTCATGGCTAGTAGGGGTTCAGTCAAGTATTTGTTCAAGAATTTGTATTTGTATCATTTTTTCTATGTTACTTTCATTTCTAGAAGTTTCATGTAGTTTTGGGTAGTGACGCGATCATAACCTTTGAAATTAGCCTTAAATATCAGAGTCGTTGGCATAGCATTGGCTGGAAAACGCTAAAATCACACTCAAGCAGGCTCATGGGAGTGACTGGGGCTCTTAGTCGCATGGAGGCCTTAGCAAGGGAGCGACTGGGGGTTTAATTCCTTGAATTGTTGAGTTCCCTCGGGGGTTGGTCACCTAGAAGGGTGGGTTAGCTCTTGTAGGTTATGTAGGGTGTGCAGAAGGTCAGATTGGTTGTGTTGAGTTGGTTCCTTTTCCTTAACCATACATGGGGATTTGAATCAGATCATAGTCACTTCTCGTCACATGTTTACCTCGATTTTCCAATTACTTAGGTAGATGTGGGAGGAGGTTGTTACAGAGTGGTATCAGAGCACGATTTCAATCTCTTTGGGTGGTGCCTAGTTTGTGGTCTCTTTGTGTGATATTTCATACCAAAAAGTGGTATAAGAGCAGGTTTTGTTCTCTTTGGGTGATGTCTAATTTTTGTTCTCTTTGAGTGATGTCTAGTTTTCGTTATCTTTATGTGATATATGATACTATATATTGGTATCAGATCATGAACTGGGTGGTCAATGTGTGTTGGTAATACATTCATGTCGATTGCATATGTGTTCCTTATGATTGTGGCCTATGTGATTGTTGCATATGCATGGTGTTGGTCGTAGTTGCAGTAGTGTCACCATGTGAAAGTTGATGGTGTAGTTGATTGGATGTGGTTGTCATAAGCGTATGTTGGTTATGCATTTGTTATTCATGTTAGTGTCTATAAATTGTTGTGCATGCATTGTTATGGTTATGGTTATGCATGCATAATAGGTTATGTAACACCCTCTTCCCACATATACCCAAGTAACCAACCAACCATGGTAAACATGTGATGAGAAGCTACTATAATGAGATTCAACCTCCTAGGTGACCTTAAGGAAGTGGAACCAACGGAAACACAACATACAGACCTTATACAACAACAAAAACACCCCCAGGAGGTAACCCCACCATCCAAGTCTCCTACCCTTGGGTCATACTGACCTTTGACCTCTTTCAGCCATAGATGTAGGCACAGGCTTGCATGTCAACATCCACGAGGCTATGGACGCATGCATAACACAACATGCCAGCATCCAGGGCCCCAATTCCTCATTTTTGTGCCAGCATCCTCAGGAATTGAGCCACCTTTTCAGGCCCAGAACCCAGTGCTTTACCTAGAAATTAATGAAAATTTCATAGATGATAAATAACAACATGAAAATGATATGGAATAAATCAAATCAATAAGTCATCCAGACCCTCCTAGCCATGACAGACACTTTTTCAAACATGTCACAAACATTGAAACTACAAGTGTAAACAAAAGATCTGAGCGTAGGGGTCTCATACTTATTTGAGAATCACTATGAAGCATTGCTCCCTTACATCATTAGCTCCAATACAATCTATTTGACCATAGATACAATGTGCACTCATTTACAAATAAAAACATGGAGAGAGTCATATATCACTATTGTCAAAATACATGCTCATAGCCAGCATAATAACAACAGAAATATCATGGATACAATAGCAATAGAATCCACATATAAACCAATACATTTATAAATCAAATGCCAAAGGAATGAGCCTCTCATTAATGAATGTAAAAACCAACCGGAGATGGGACTTCCAAGTTCCACCCGACCATAGATTGGTTGAGCCAAATCTCTCTTCAACCAGTCACCCTCGTGCCATATTCTAAGCATGAATGTGGGACTCATAAACAACCAAAAAGAACCAAACAAGCATGAATGCTACCGGAGTTCTTCGCCTAGACTATGAGGAATTTGAGTGCCTCCTGGTCTAAGATTTATGTAATCCACAGTATGGTCTAGGGATCACTAGGCCCTACACTGAGACCCACTCTCCAAGATTTACCGTACATCCCATCCCGGGACAACTAGGCCCAACAGAGAGAAATCCACCTTTTGTATTTACCATATATCTTGCCATTCACCGGTAAGGATTCCTAGGCCCACCAAGCCACACAATCTGGCTTTACCGTAGCCCACATTCTGGTTCAGGGGTTACTAGGCCAATGGATTTACCGTGATCCGCAGTCCGGTTCAAGGACCACTAGGCCATGTTTTTATCATTTTGGAGATCCACCCCATTCAGCTTCGAATCCATCTGACAATCCATATCAACCAAAGTATGAGAAACCCATCTCATAAAAGTTATACGAAAATGGAAAGGCTAGGCTGAAAACACTATCACACCTAGAAAAACCCATGCCAAGATAGAAAAGAACCACATGCAATACCATGCATGCTAGATTTAGTAATGAAATCACACATGCAAATCAATACCTGCACAAAATCATGTTATGGCTACTTGATCCTACTCTTCCTTGCTTCAGAGCATGTATAACCGAGTGTAGGATGAACAGAAGAACAGGTACATAGATCTAGTGTTGGTGAAGTCGGGATCAAAGAGTTTCGTAAGCGTCAGATCGATCTCCCAGGTGATTTCATAGTCCAAGCTAGAAGGGTTAGTTGCTGCAAGGAAATCTATCTCTGAGTGAGCCGACAAAGAGGTAGGATATTCCATATCACAGTTTTTCCAAGGCAGATGGAGCAGCGCAGTAGATCAACGCAAATCAACAGCTGGAGGGACGCAGATTTCTACGCAGTAGTGATTGTGGGTGCAAAAGCGTCACAGAGAGTAGCGGGAGACACTTTGAGGGAATTTTCTTCATCAAGGAATTCTAATTTTTGAGACCTGAGCAGGAGTATTGGACAGCATATCTACCATCTCCATCAGGGAGTGTGTAGGCCATGCTATAGTTGCACAAAGGAGAGAGAGGGAGCTAGTTTGACATATTTTTTCAGTCAACAGATATGGAAGCAAGTGGACTGAGAGATAGAGATAGGTTGGAGGGATCCTCCAACTATGTGATATGGCAGGCAAGGATCAAATGCCTATTGGATGAGCATGATCTCAAACTCTTCATCGAAGGTGTGGTGGTTGTTCCAGTAGACGCAAATCCTCTGAAGGAATACAAGAAGAATATGGCTAAGGAAAAGTGTCTGGTCCTTGATGGAGTGAGGGATCATGTCATGTGTCACATAGCTGGCAAAGCAACAACTAGAGAAATGTGGCAGGCCTTGGAGAATTTATATCAAGGATCTTCCGAGCAGCGAAAGATGTATATGGAGGAGAAGATGCAGACTACTAGGATGCAGAAAGGTGAGCACATTGATCCATTCATGTCAAGACTTCAAGAGAACTGATATCAGCTGTCAGATGTGGGATCAACTCCTTCGGCCACAGAGATGGTCAGATTGTCCCTCAACTAAGTGTGTGAAGACTATTAGGTCTTTGTCCAGAGCATCCTGGGCAGAGAGAATTTTTTCGGACTGGGAATCAATGTGGGATGCTCTTCGGAAAGAAGAGAAGAGGAGGGACTTACTCAAGTGTCAACTTTAGGGAAGCATCAGTAGTGGGAAGAATTCGAAGGAGGAGGAGGATAATGTGGCCCTTGCATCAAAGGGGCAATAGGAGCAGGGCCGGAGGAAGAAGGACCTTTCCAAGATCAAATTCTTTCGGTATGGTGAGATGGGTCATTATGCCACACAATGTCCTCTAAATAGAGATAAAGACTAGAAGCATGATATGCAAGCAACAACTTCCAGGATTGATGAGGAGGAGTTCACCATGATTTCCCATATACCTCTAGGAGGGAGTTGGGGTGATTTGGAGTTGTAGACCCAGAGATCTATAGGATGGGCAGGATCCTTGAGGAGTCCACCTCTCATATCAATACCTTGCTATAGGAGCCCAAATCACATGTAGCAGGATGGACGAGTTCTAGTTGGTGTAGAGGAGTGCAGAAGTGACATCGCAGTGGTTAGCATGCCAAAGTCTGAGCAATGCAGAGCAGAGTTGGCAGCAGTGCAGTGAGGCATATCATAGAGTCAGTAGTAGCGCGACATCTTCAGAGGGTCAGGGCAAAGGCTAACAATAGTCAGATCTTCATAAACGAGATGCATCATGTTGAACACTTGTTTAGTTTTGGATGTTATTCAGTTGCAGTAAGCAACCATATTGCAGTGCAGTAGCAGTTGGCAGTCGCAGTGTCAACAATAGTATCAATGCATAATTTGAGAGGGATTTGTAGTACGGATGCAATGTGGACATTGGCAGTGTCAGTAGAAGTAAAAATGCAGTGTTTTTGCAGAGTTGATAGGCAGTTGTTTCAGACATCAGCAGCGCAGAGGGAGATGTTGCAGAATCAGAGCATTAATTAGGAGGGGTTGTTGTTAGAGCACATTCCTCGCTAAGAGGGATTGTTGATTTTTGGTAGCATCAGATGTGCTCTAAGTCTCAAAATTTGTGGGGAGGCTTAGACACATGTATTCCAGAGAACTTAGAAATCATTTTGGGAAATTCCACTCGGATTGTATTTTATTAAAAGAATTAATTATTTAAAAGAACCCTAAGTCTAAACTTCGGAAAATAAAATAATTAAAGTGAATTAATAGAATATGGTTGTGAATGTTCTAGAAAAAGAAGACCAAGTCAAAATTTAATCTTAGTCGTTGATTAGATATTTAATCTTGGTCGTTGAAGTTTCAACGAGAAGATTATGAGAAGGGCTTGAATGGTCATTTGGAAAACACACAGTAAGGATCAAGAGATCGATTTTCTGAAGTGAGTAGTGCTCAAAGGAAATATCGATTAAGATATTATTTGCAGAGAGGGGCAGGGATAATATCCGAAGATAAATATTTCTCGATCGAAGAATCATCAGCAGAGAAGGCAGAGAGAGATCCAGCAGAGCCAGCGCGGATCTAGAGAGGTTGATGCAGAGCCACACAGAGGTTGGGCAGACGCCAAGAGGGAAACTAGAAATTTGTTGAAGGATTCGATTTCATAAGTCGGGAGTTGGGGTGTGAGACTAGGAGGCAAAAATCGAATTTCATGGGTAGCAAATCGATCCACATAAGCGGTGACGTTGTAACCAGGAGGGTTGACATTGGGACTGTGCATAGGTAGCACAGAGGCTCTCAAGGGAAACTCATTTAGTGGCTGGATCAGCTGGGATTTCCTGTAATAGTGTGAGGTAACCTCACTAATTGATCTGTATGTGAAATTTCTTGAGGTTTATGTAAATTTTGCAAGTGATTATGTTATGGTTTTTAAGCCTCTTTTGTCAAATTCATAAACACATAAACATGAAATTTTAAACTCAATTTTTGCAAAAAATATAAGACAAAATCACCATAACAGTAAACAAAACAAAACAAATGATGAAGGAGTTCACCCCTCCTGAGATATATCTCCTGGTCCAGCTTCCAATTGTAGAAATTATACAACAAGCATATATATCTTTGATTCAATCCGATCTAACAATGTACTAAAGTTAAATATTGAATTGCTTCTACAAATATCTTGCGTAAATTAAACACAATCGCCAATTACACGAAGCAAAGAAAGAATCAAATAAAACCACAACACATATAATTTATGGGGGAAAGTTTGCTGCTCAAAACCCCACTATCTTCTATTGTATATTCAGCATGGATACATGAAACAAATACAATGCATTCTCTTCTCACAAGATTCTCAAGCACTCAGCTATCTGTCTCACACTGTCCTCACAGAAAACTAACCAATACTTAGTCAATTTCTAGCCTCCTGACAGCCTGCCTTGCTCACGCAATTCACGAGGAATGAAATCCCTAAAGAATAGGATATTTTGCCTTCTCTAATTGTGTTGAGTATCATGGGAAATCCAATGAGTGTTTGGGTGCATGGGTGCAACCCAATATCCTAAAATTGATAGTTAACCTCCCTTTCACCTTAGTCTCAACTAGGTCTCCACTGGAACTGACATGCATGCAACTAATAATAGTAAATCCTTAGTTGCATGTGAGATCACTGATTATGAATTAATTAATATTTAATTCTCTCGATCTCTCACTAATGTATCTAATAGTTACAACTAGCACAACTGATTTTAACTCACTTAACTGAGTTAAACTGATTACAACCTGCATTAACTAATGCACCACTGCACTTTGAACTCTGTTACAACTAGAATTACTGTGCATGCCTCACCAACTACCATCAACTCGAAATTCATGAGTTAACTGAGTTTATCACAGACAGTTAACTATTAAAAGTTATTTTGAGATTAGATAACAATTTATTGTCCATCTTAATTAAGGGATAACTAAAATAGACACGCACCAAATTTAGCCCTGTGGGCCCCACCCTAGTGTAGGTGCTTAATCCACAAGGCATGGGTGATGATTTTTTTTTTTGAATATCAACACTCCCTCTCAACAAGAAAGGGATTATCCTTCACCCCAATCCTGCCTCTATGGTATTCGAATTTGCTCTTGGTGAGTGCCTTCGTCAGAATATCTGCATCCTGATCTTCCGTGGGAATGTACTAAAGCAACATTATTCTCCTCTTCACACAATCTCTGAGATGATGGTAATGGATATCTATGTGCTTGGACCTATCATGAAACACAAGGTTAATCGAGAGTTTAATGCAACTCTAATGATCACATTGTATCACTATCGGATCCTTCTGAGAACCAAACAAACCAACCAAGATCTTTCTCATCCAGATAGCCTCACATGCAGCTTGACTTGCTACCATGTACTCTGCGTTCGTAGAACTGAGTGTCACGGATCGCTGCATCCTGCTGTACCAAGAAACTATTGTCGATCCAATGCTAAAGATACCTCCTGATGTCTTCTTTCTGTCTGATGAAATTCCAGCCCAATCTGCATCCGTGAAACCTTGAAGCTTCACTCCCTCTATCTATATGTACCATAGAGCATACTCTGATGTGCCCCTTAGGTATCTCAAGACATGCTTCCCTACCTTCCAAAAGTGCTTGGTAGGCTTAACCATAGCTTGAGTCAGATGGTTAACTGTGTAGCAAATGTCTGGTCTCGTGTTCACCAAATACATTAGTGAACCCACTAACTGCCTATAGACAGTTGCATCCACTACCTCTCTAGAAGTAGCATCCTCCTTCCTCCAATTTCCTAGAAGAGGAGTCTCCATGGGTTTGCGTCTCTCCATGTGAAACTTACCCAGTATCTCCTTTGCATACTTTCCTTGAGACACAAAAATTTCACCATCCTGTTGCCATATTTCGAAGCCAAGGAAATAATGAAGGAGTCCCATGTCCTTCATTCCAAATTCTCTTGCAAGGTCCTCTTTGCAAGAAAGTATCAACTGCTCATCAACTGTCAAGATTAGATCATCTACATAAAGTACAATATTCGAAAGCTTACCATCAACCACAATCTGGTATATTTTTTCATCAACTTCACTTTTGGTGAAGCCCAACCCGGTGAAATAGTTGTCAATCTGAGTGTACCAAGCATGAGGTGCTTGCTTCAGCCCATAAAGTGCTCTCTTGAGTCGGCACACATGCGACTCACTGTCAAATATTTTGAAACCTTCTGGCTGCTCTATGTACACTTCCTCCTCAATAACTCCATTGAGGAACGCAGTTTTCACATCCATCTGATGAATGTACCACCCCATATGCGCTGAGAGTGCAAGGATAGATCTAATGGAAGAATACCTTGCGACTGGTGTAAAGATATCTTCATAGTCAATCCCCTCAATCTGTGAGAATCCCCGGGCCACAAATCTGGCCTTTTACTTCTCCACACTCCCATCAGCAGCTTGCTTTACCTTATAGATCCATCTAGATCCAACAACTGATTTGTCGACCGGTCTTCGGACTATATCCCATGCAATTTTCTTGACAATGGAGCCATACTCCTTTATCATAGCATCAACCCAAGTTGGTTGCTGCACTGCTTCATCAAAGGAAGATGGTTCAGTCACAATACATTTTCTCACAAGAGCCATGTATCCAATAAACCTGTTAAGAAACTATCTATGTCTACACAGTGAAGTAAAGGCTCCTACATTCTTTGTTGCATCAAGTCTCAATCTATCAGCTTCTGTGGTGTGCCTTCTGCCATTTTTTATGGATGGATTTGCATGAGTGTTTTCCTCCACTCCATGATCCTTCGCATGTGGCTGATCCACATCTTGAGGTTCATTCTTGGGAACCAACAGTTCCTCCTCTGCATGCAAGTCCAACTCCCTCATAAAGGACAACCGCATGGCTTTCTCCTCATCAAATGTTATATCCCGTCGCAGAACAGTCATTCTACTATTTTGCAAATACACTCGATAGTTGTGGGGAGTTTCAGTGTACCCCACAAATATCCCAATCTCAGTTGTTGGTTGCATCTTCTTCCTGGCGTCTTTGGTCACATGCACATAAACAGATGAGCCAACAATTTTAAAATGTGAAACATCGGGTTTCTTACCTGTAAAAGCCTCTTTAGGTGTACTCATGCCAAGTATCCTATGAGGACAACGGTTTTGCACATGTACCGTTGTGTTGCATGCCTCTGCCCACAGATGCAACAATAAGCCTTGATCATGCAACATCACTCGTGTTGCACCCATAATCGTTCTGTTTTCTCTTTCATCAACCCCATTATGTTGTGAGTTATGAGGTGCTATCATTTCTCTTCAAATTCCTTATTTGTTGTAGAAATTATTGAATTCGTTATAGATTTACTCACCACCATTATCGCTCCCAAGATCCTTCACTTGCTTCCCCAAATCTTTCTCCACCAGTGCTTTAAACTCAAGAAACTTTTAGAATGTCTGGTCTTTCTTCTGCATGGAGAAGATCCAGCACTTACGAGAATAGTCATCAAAAAATATCACATAGTACTTATGTTTTGTTGTCAAAGCAATAGAAAATAGTCCACACACATCTGTATGAACTCTCTCAAGGATCCTCGAAGCTCGGTTCTCCTTCTCATGAAAGGTGGCCTTTACATACTTCCCCATGGTACACCCCTTACATGTATCTAACTGAGCAAGTGTTCCCATTGTAAGTCCTGTATAAATCTGTTGCATGACTTTCAAGGCTCCATGGTGTAGATGGCCCAATCTTCTGTGCCATAAATCACCCTCATCCTAGCTCACCACTTTGTCCGCCTTGCCCATCATTGTTACGCATCCATCTACATCCAGTTTATAGAGATTCTTAACTTGAATCCCTATCTTCTTGGCTTGTCCTGTTGTTTTGTGTCGCAGGAAGGCCTTACCTTCACTGAAAACAACATCATAGCCTCTATCCTCCAACATTGCAACTGAGACTAATTTTTTCTTCAAACCTGGTACATGCATTACATCTTTTAATTGAAATGGTTTACCTTAATGTCTCTGAAAGGTAATAGTACCAATCTCGGTAGCACTGTATTGTCCATCATCCCCCATTTCGATATGCATCTGGAGATCCTTCTCCTCCTTGTCTCCTGTCATGTGAAAGGAAGTACCACACCGAACCCATTGCACTTGGCACCATGCATGCAATGAGCGAGAAGTCAAGCTCAAATTGCAAGGCCAAAGCCTCACTAGCTACAGATCCAGCAGCATTCTTGCTCTTCTTTTGTGGATATTTTGTGGCATAATGCCCATGCTTGTGACAGTGAAAACACTTCACCTTGGACATGTCCTGCTTCTTGCCATTTTTGGACTCAGATTTGGAATGGAATTTCTTCCCCTTGCCTTTTTCGCCTTGGTAGCCAAAGCACAATCTTCTTCATCCTCTTGCTTAGATGAAGATCCATCTATGGTATTCTGTCTAAACTCCTCCTGCACCAAATCCGACCATAGTCGTTCCCAATCTAGAAAATTTTCTCTTCCATTGATAGAGTCTTCATAACTATGCCAACTCTTAGGAAGTCCCAGAGGAGATAGGCTCACCAAATCATCATCTACGACTGTTATTCCAATGCTCCCCAGCTCATCCCCACATTGGAAAAACTTCGTTAGATATTTTGGAATGGTGTCGCCCTTTTCCATCTTGATCTTCCTGAGTTTATCTTTGAGCGCCAATTTCTTATGGTTGCTATTGCTCTGAAATAGATCCGTCAAAGCCTTCTGCATTGCATATGGTGTGGCTTTCCCATGAAGGCTTGAGACAATGTGGTCTCGTACACCCTCCAATAGGATCCTCCTCACCTTTGCCACTTTCTTTTGCCATGCATCAAGATTTGCAGCATCTGTCACAATGGGTTTAGGAATGTCATTATCGATGAATTCCTTCAAGCCATTATCTTTGAGTACTACCTCCATCCTATATTTCCAAGCAATATAGTTAGAGCTGCCCTCGAGTGCATACTCCAACCTCAAGTTATTGAAATCCATTTCGATCTTGAATCAGCTGTCGCACCAAGAAAGTCTTTCTGTAAATTTTAATTCTCTTCAGTCACAAACTCAACTTCTTCTTTACTGCAGTAATTTCTTGTGCTCTGATACTATGTAGAAATTATACAACAAGCATGTATATCTTGGATTCAATACGATCTAACAATGTAATAAAGTTAAATATTGAATCACTTCTACAAATCTCTTGCATAAATTAAACACAATTGCCAATTACATGAAGCAAAGAAAGAATCAAATCAAACCACAACACAGATAGTTTCCCGGGGAAATCTTGCTACTCAAAACCCCACTATCTTCTACTGTATATTCAGCATGGATAGATAAAACAAATACAATGCCTTCTCTTCTCACAAGAGTCTCAAGCACTTAGCTATCTGTCTCACACTGTCCTCACAGAAAACTAACCAATACTTAGTCAATTTCTAACCTCCTGACAGCCTTCCTGGATCACGCAATTCATGAGGAATGAAATCCCTAAAGAATAGGAGATCTTGCCCTCTTTAACTGCACTGAGTATCATGGGAAATCCAATGAATGTTTGGGTGCATGGGTACAACCCAATATCCTACAATTTATAGTTAACCTCCCTTTCACCTTAGTCTCAATTGGGTCTCCACTGGAACTAACATGCATGCAGTAATAGTAAATCCTCAGTAGCATGTGAGATCACTGATTGTGAATTAATTAATATTTAATTCACTTGATCTCTCACTAGTGTATCTAACAATTACAACTAGCACAATTGATTTAAACATATTACAACCTACATTAACTAATGCACCACTGCACTTCGAACTCTGTTACAACTAGAATTACTCTACATGCCTCACCAACTAACCTCAACTCGAAATTCATGAGTTAACTGAGTTTACCACACTCAGTTAACTACTACAAGTTATTTTGAGATTAGATTACAGTTTATTGTCCATCTAAATGAAGGGATAACTAAAATAGACCTGCACCAAATTTAGCCCTATGGGTCCCACCCTAGTGTAGGTGCTTAATGCACTAGGCGTGGGTGCCGAAATTTTCTTGTTGAATCTTAACACCAATGGTTGGGCCTCTTTCGTTATGCTCAAAGAATGGTGTTTACATACAAGTATAGTGCTCATGGTTGTATTGATAGGTCCAATAGCTTCATAGCAATCAAAAACCCATGTCTAGCCTCTTGATGCTCTCAAAAAGGATAAAAACTAAAGAATTTATTATCCTCCGAAGTTCTTCAGCTATTCATCCTACAAATTCGCCTTGCTTGCAAACCACCTTACAAGTTCCCCCCAAAAATCTCTAATGAAACAACTTTATCTCCAACTGCTGGCGCAAATCGTGGGATACTAAATTCGCCCAATGTTGCATATGGACCGAATATTTTAATTAAAAGTCGAGGGGGGGTGTCGAGCTAAGCCATGGCCCTGTTGCCACCCCTTATTTCTCATGGGCGCAATGACAACGACTGGGGCTAGCCCCAAGCCACCCCCCAAATGCACTATTTTAAACCTTCAAATATATGTTTTAACATATGCTTTATAAGAACTATATGTGTGGTGTGACAGTTGGGCATCGGTCTTGCTAGTAGGAGGTCGTGGGTTTGACCCCCACCGACCTCAACTTGAACCTTGAAGAAATTTTGGCCAATGGGTAGGCATCACGTGGAGGCCTATGATTGGGCCACATGGTGACCTCTCATTGGTCCACCCTCCAACCAATAAAAACACTCCATATCAAACCAATCAAAACATGATAAGTGGTGATCATCCATTGATCGAATGAGCCTAGTCATCATGTTGACATTAGCATGATTTCATCTATACAGATTGCATAGTCAGTTGCCCAGTCAGCATGTCTACAAAAAAAATTCTTGTTTGACCAAAACTTCATATCGTGATTACAGGAGCATACGATGTGGGTTTTGCATGAAACGAGTTTCGTCAAATTCAGAACAACAGGATCTACGTAATAGCACTAGTTTCGTTCCATTCTAAGAACTTTGAATTTTGAGCATAAATTTTATCCACCGGATCATTCCTCCCCACTGGAAGATTTTGGACCTCCAAAATCTCTTTATCTGTCAATAAATAGATGAGGGCTCAAATCCCTTACCCTTCTATTCTTTATCCACTGAAAATTGCTTGAATGCGACATTTTGAGCTTTTCTTGAAAACTGATCATTTTCCCTAACTTTGCTAACCTTGACTTGCTATTGTAGATACCATCTTGTTGCAATTTCCCAGAATTTGCAGAACAACACCTTGTCCTTGAAGCAACAAATAAATTCCCTCCTCGGTCATCAATCAAACGAAGCTTAAACAATTTCAATTTTTTCTCACCTTGAACACTGTCGACACGACAATATTTAACATGTCTCGCCTTGTGCTTGGCTCGACCCTTGACTAGATGTGATCACCATCGCCATGTAGCATCCCATTTCAAAGACATCACTTTCTGATACACATAAGAAGGAATTTTGAACCCAACACCCTCTTTGTCAAATTGATTTGGCGCTTTCTCTTTGACCTTTGCACTCTCTTGCATTGGCATCTTGTTCACATCATTGTTCATCAATGATGCATGCTACTGCAATTTTACCTCGTCTTGTTTACCTATTTTAGGAGGAAACATGTTATACCCTGAAACATATTATCACAACCATTAACAACCTCAATGAAATCATAGATGTATCTCCTTGAAAGGTTTCATTCACAACATCTTCATTCTTGAACATTAACAAAGCGAAATTTTGACTAGCATTCACAATTCTCTTCATTTGTCTAGCATGCAAAAGAGACAAAATTCATCTTCTTACTATGCGCTCTGACAATATACTCAATCCCATTATTGAACAAGTGATACTTATTCTCATGGTGATGAAATATTTCTCTCCGACCATAAAGATATGTGCTTCCCAAAACAATACCAGAAATATCAAGCTGAACAACATCAAGTTCAACTTCATCAAGAAATTTTGCAGTGATTGCAAATCTAAGTATGCATTTCCTCATCACTCAAAAATTTGAATTCTTACATATCCAACCTAAAGGATAAGGTCTTGGATGAGGAATGGTCTCTAAATTCAACTTCTTGACTAGGTCTTCAGAAATAAAATTTGCTTGTGAACCACTATCAAATAGGGTGTCAATCTTGGTATGATTTGAAATAACTCTAACATGGAAAATCTCAATTCTTGTTTCATCATCTTGAGTACTATTAAGACAATTTGAAGAACTAGTACTTGAAATTTCCTTACATTTCAAACCCATTGTTGTAATCTTTGTTTCATCTCTAGAATCACAACCTAAATCATGTGTTATTGTTGCAGTTCTCTTCTCCTTCTCTTTTTTTTTAAGCTTGTTGCGTCTCATTTCTAGATGAAGTTTCCAGCAATGATCTTCATTATATCCATCTTTGGAACAATGTTTGCATGTGATTTTTTATTTCTTCAACTTGATGGATGCATTCTTCTTTCCTTTCCCCTTGTACTTACTCTTTCCTTTCTCACGAGACTCAAAGGTATTCCCACTTGTATCATTTGAAACATGTTTCCCTCTTGCCTCTAGATGTATGGCATGTACACAAACTTCATCTAAATTTGAAGGATTAAACGTGAGAATAATATGTCTTAGTTAACTATGCAAACCTCCAATGTATTTTAACAAAGTGTCTTGAGATGTCAAATCTACACCCAATATTAGTGCTTTTCTCCTAGTCTCTTGAGTATATCTTTGCACACTTTGTCCTTTACCTTGCCTAAAATTTTGACATTCCATTATAGCCTTTTTCATGTATGCTACTGGATATAATTTTCTTCTCAAGGAAACAACAAAATTATTCCAAGAGGTTAAGACCTTACCATGTTTCTTCATGTCCTCTTTAGTTTTGGCTTCCCACCAAATAAGAGTCGCACTTTCCAATCTTAATGAAGCAAGTTGAATCATGGTGTCATCATCCTTGATTCTACGTATCTTGCAATACACTTCAAGCTGACGTACCTTTTGGAGAATGTGGATGTGTTTGTGAAGGGCTTGTTGTGGAAGAAGATGATGGTGAAGATGGTGGCGAGGAGAATGGTGGTGTCAAAGGTAGTTTTTCACCATCCCCTTTTGGAGGCTTGTCCCCATCTCCTCCATCTCCTTTTGAAGACTTATCTCCCTTTAGAGGATTGGAGCTCTCACTTTATAACCGTGTGCTTATCTCCTCATAGAGAACTTTCACCATTTGTGTCATATCAAAGAATGCTTTCCTAAAGGATTTTTCATCCTCTGACATATTTTCAGGCTCTCCATCATGTAACATACTTGTTAAAGCTTCGGCTACAACTTGAGGTGAAATTTGTGGTAGATATTGTGGCAAATTTTATCTCCTTGTCCTTGACCTATCTCGAGGACTTGCAACCACAGGATTTCCTTCTCCTCTTTTGAGCTTCAACCTTGTAAGAATTACATACACTTGCAAAAAATTAATCCCTCACAGCAACAAAGAAAACCTAAGCTCTGATACCAAACTGATCTATATGTGAAATTGCTTGAGGTTTATGTAAACTTTTCAAGTGATTATATTAGGGTTTTTAAGCCTCATTTTTTAAATTCATAAACACATAAACATTAAATTTTAAACTCAGTTTTTGCATAAAACATAAGACAAAATCACCATAACAATAAACACAACACAACAAATGATGAAGGAGTTCACCCCTCCTGGGCTACATCTCCTAGTCCAACTTCCAATGGTTGGGCCGCTTTCATTGTGCTCAAAAAATGGTGTTTACATACAATTGCAATGCTCAAATGTTTGTACCGATAGCTCCAATGGCTTCAGAGCACTCAAAAACCCCTTTATAGCCTCTTTTTTCTCCCAAAAAGGACAAAAACTGAAGAGTTTATGATCCTCCCAGGTTCTTCAGCTATTCATCCTACAAATTTTCCCTATCTGCAAACTGCCCTACGAATTCGCCCCAAATAGTGCTAACAGAGCAAATTTTCTCCAACTATTAGCCCAAATCGTGGGATACTTAATTCACCCAATGTTGCCTATGGACCGAATATTTTAATTAAAAGTCGGGGGAGGGGTGGTCGGGCTAAGCCCTAACCCCTGGTCCCGCCCCTTATTTCTCGTGGGCGCGGTGACCAAGGCTGGGGCTAGCCCTAACCCCCCTCCCAAACGCGCCATTTTAAACCTTAAAATATATGTTTTAACATATTATTTATAAGAAATATTCGTGTGGCGTGATGGTTGGGTGCCAGTATTTCTGGTGGGAGGTCGCGAGTTCAACCCCCACCAACATCAACTTGAACCTTAAAGAATTTTTTTCCAATGGGGAGGTGCCACATGGAAAACTCTCATCGGTCCACCCTCCAACCAATAAAAACAATCCATATCAAACTAACTGAAATGTGACAAGTGACAATCATCTATTGACCTAAGGAGCCCAGTCATCATGTTGACATCAGCATGATGTTACCTGTACGGACTGCACAGTCAGATGCCCAATCAGCATGTCTGTAAAAATTTTGCATGTTTGCCCAAAACTTCATATCGTGATTACAGGAGCATACGGTGTCAGTTTTGCGCAAAATAAGTTGTGCCAGATTCAGAATGAAGAGATATGCGCAAGCATACTAGTTTCATTCTATTATGAGAACTTTGAATTTTGAGCATAAATTTGATCCACCAGACCACTAATCTATCTGTCAGTAATATTATTTGTAACTGGATTGTCGAGAGAGGTATCAAGAGATTGTATTCAGAAATTACTATTGCATAATAATAAAACCCTCAGTTGTTGCATTAGTTTTCCCGCATTGGGTTTTCCAGGGGACATTAGTCAAAAAATAATTGTGTTAGATGTGTTTATGATTTACTCTTGTTCAGTTTTTTTTCCGCACTTGTATTTTTCCGTAATTTATTTAGTGAATTTTGCAGTGTGTTTAATTCGATGTTGCCATAGAAATAAATTGAATAATTAATTTATCAGTTAGAAGAATTAATACTAGTTGTTTCAATAAGATTCCAAATCTCTCTTTAGCCAATCACCCCATTCCATATTCCAAGCATGAATGTGGGACTCATAACCAACCAAAAAGAACCTAACAAGCATGAATTCCTTTCTTGCTCCAATGCCAAAGTGGTCCAAAAAAACTCTAAGTGGCCAAGTGTGTGTGAGAGAGAGAGAATAATGAGAGACCTTCAAAACTGAATTGACAAAAGGTACCAACTGATTCTTAGAAACCTTTTTATTGATGAGGCCTCTATTTTATTCATTTTCCATTATTTTCCTCCTCACATGCAACTTGTGACCTTTCATCTCAATTTTCTCCTAATTTCCGTTATTTTTCATAAATAAATGTGTCAAATATGCCATTGTGCCTTTTCAAATCCTTTTCCTTTGCCTTTGCCAATTTCATTAGCCATATTAACCGAAATGAACACCCACAAGGATGTTTTGCCCAACATTAAACTTTATATTTTTTCCTTTATTAACTTTTATTACATGGAATTTTCACCAAATCCATGACATCTTAGATATGCATTGTGAGGTCATTGTATGTATTTATGCCATCACGATGTTTTTGATAAGATATGATGTTGATATGTTGGCTAAGATAGAGCAGGAGATGCAGATCATCATTGCAACAATGGACCTCGGGTTAAGAACATATCGACATACAAGTTTGTATGGTGGGTATGCAGGTAAGTAGGCTAATGGTTGTTATAAGAATTAGGGTTACTTATATACTTGTCATTTTATTGTTGTTATGGTTACATGTATGATAGATGTTAGTTAATTAGTGTGATCATATGTACATGCGTCAGATAATCATGAATGATAGTAACTTGTTGTTATATGCATTGTTGTTATTGTCTTATGTTAGTTAACTTGATGACTATGTTATTTGTTGTCGATAAGCATGTTATATGTTGTCAATAAGTATGTTATATGTTAACTTGTTGATTTTTATATGATAAACAACTTGAATATTATGTTCTATGTTGTTGATGAGTATGTTATATGTTAACTTGTTATTGTTATATGTTGGTTGATTTGATGATTAGGGTTATTGCATTAAGATCTTGATGTTATATGTATCATGTTGATCTGGATTGGTCTGTGTAAATAGTTATAGTTGTGACATTTAGGTATGAGATGATATACTTGTGATGTTGTGTCATATTAATCTGGAATTACTTGTGCAGATGTGATAGCCTCCCCTGAGATATATTAAGGTGTGAGTTTGATTATGCCATCCATTTGGTGTTTGAGTGTTTGATTATGTGGTCTATTTGGTGTTTCAGTGTTTGGTGTCTATTATGCCATATATATGTTGCTTGAATGTTTGATGCATGATATGAGTATGGGTATATGATATTGCGTGAAGGAAATATCTTGTTTTAAGATGGTTGTACTAATACATTATGTACTGGGAACAATAGATATGTACTTGAGTCTTCTACAGTGATAGTTGTAGCATCATATCTTATGATTGTTATTCAATTATGATATGGTTGTTAGTCTTGGTAAAGGTTGATTACAATGTATCGATCTTTGGTACGTTTGACCGACATGTGTGAATAGTTCAAGGAAACATGCTTTGTATTGGCATGACAAGGTAATAATTGATTGTTTATATAATTAATAGTTGGGTGATGTGACAGTGCATAGTAAGACTCAATTGCAGCAAGGATTGAGTCTTACTATGAATTTAACGCAATGGTAGAGTTTAGATGAATGCTCCATCTCATTCGATGATTATGGTGTCTACAGACATAGTCCGTGTCTCACAGAGCAGTGCATAGTAAGACTCAATTGCAGCAAGGAACATGTATCTAATAGGTATAATAGTTAGTTTCTCGTTATAAGTGGATTTGTCAAAGGAATCAGAGTCCCTTGAGAAATGGCATGGATGTGTACAATTACAAGGCATTGTGCTGGACACAACAATGTAAGGAATTGATGTATTGTTATATTTATTTATGCACTGACAATTATGTGTTTATGGTAGTATGATGCAAGGGATTGCATGGCCAAAGAGACTGCCATGAAATCTTGAAGAAGGCTTGTGCTGAGAAAAATATTGAAGATGATAATTTCATAGAACTAATTTAAAGGTTCCTTTCCACTCTGATACTAGATACTAAAGGAAATTCATATAATAAAATAGGTCATAAGGCTACTCAAAAAATCTCAACACTGCAACATAAACAAACTCTAACCCAAATGATTGAAAATAACGCTTTGTGAATGAATTATTACTCTCTGACATCCTTTGTTCTGCCATCTTTGATATAGTTTAATTTGCATCGCTTCAGATTTGTTTTCTACTGACCAGGCACATAATTGTATCGCTTGAAATTCTTCTACGTCCTTGTTTTGGAAGAGATTTGGTGTAACATTCTCTAGAAACCAGACATGTTATGAATCTGTTTTCCAAATGTTATAGGTTACTATAACGTACTAGTGTAACTTTTCTCTACCCGCATATTCTGTCCTATCTAATGATAAACTTTATAACACTTCAATACCCAAATTTTTCTAATGCATATATTTCGCTCAGGACCATTACTCCACAAGTCCTCATCCGTATGTAGCGTCAGTTGTGTAACTTCTTAGTGTAATTCTTCTCCTAATGTATAGTTGCACTGCTCTGTGAGACACGGACTATGTCTGTAGACACCATAATCATCGAATGAGATGGAGCATTCATCTAAACTCTACCATTGCGTTAAATTCATTGCTACCACTGTGTTATATTAAATCGATAACATGATGGTGGGTTAGATGGGCGAAAATATCGAAGCCGTGGTGTGTAAAGGCTTTCAGAATACAAATGAAAGCTTAGGAGATGAGGAACTGATACCACTACGTTAGACCATCGTATGTGTTATATACCACTGCATTATATACCATTGCCTGTGTTATACACCATTCTCTACGTTATATATATACCACTGCATTACATACCATTTTTTGCGTTATATACCATTGTTTGTGTTATATACCACTACGTTAGACCATTGCCTCTCTGTGTTATATGATACCATTGTTCTATATTATCTCCATTTCCACGATAATAATAATGCTTATTCAAAATCCCTTGTTGATACCACTGCCACTATATGCCTTTTCGATGCCACTAATTCAAAATGCCTTGAAGACCATTTCCATGATATGTATCATGATGTTCACCAAAAGTAGAATACCTAATATGAATTGGATGGTTATGATTTGTAGCTGCTAAAACACCAGTATTTGGATCTGAAGCAAGCATATGAGAGTTCCAACAGTGGTCTTAAACAAAATCTATCTCATGGATCATCAGTCTTAGGATGTTACTTCTCTAATACTCTTTGATTCATTGAGCAGCTCCCCCGAGATTTAACTACTATTTTATCATTGACAGTATGACTTCTTTGTTGCTTAGAGGATCTCCCACTGAAATCACGATGACTTCATTATGTCATTGATGTAAAAAACTGCTCCCTTTTCTTCTTCTTCCACATTTTTGTAGCATGTCATGCATTTCCTTCACTGTTTGATTTTCTTGCAATTTCCTTCATCTTATGTCTAGAACTCTTTAGGGTATATAGTAGTTTGAAGTCTTTGGCCTTGTGGCGAAAGTTATTACACTGATAACATCTTGCATGGAAAAGAACTAGAGAAAATGGTGTGTCTTTTCTTTTGCACATATTTTCTTTGCATACATATTGCATTCAATAGCTTTGTGTCCAAATCCATTGCACAAATAAAAATAACCATAAAAAATAATTTGTGTACCTCGTGGATGATTGTTTTCTCAACTTACGTTGAGGGAAATTTATTTAATTGTTTTTTTGAGGATATCTTCTTGCTTGCTTCATGTTATGTTGATTCTTCTTAACTTGTTTGTTCTTACAATCTGTTGCCACATGGAAAGAAAAACATGTGATGGTTTTCCCATGAGCAAGTAATATCCTTTGAGATCTTTCGAATTTGTTCAACTCATTTTCAGGAGAGAATTATCTTCTTGGAGTGAACTCTTTCTTCATCTCATTCATTGGCTTTTGATATTGTTGCTTGTTCTTGTTTTCTTCTTTATTAATCATGGTGTTTGTTTCTTTGTCATTTACTCTACTTGTACGTTCCTCTAATGGTATTTTTCAGGTCTACTTCATTATCCTCTATGACTTCCTTTGAGCCATTGTTCTTCTTGGATACATTCTCATCTTCTAACTTTTTAAGTAATCTTCTCTTCTCATATAATTCATTATTTGCTAAGAAAACTTTAGTTTCTAGCCTTTTACCCTGTACCTCTTTCTCCTTCAGTTGATTATTCATAACCTCTCTTAATCTCCTTGCTTCTTCAAGATCTATTTCTTCCTTATGCTCATTTTCTCTCTCATCACATATTTGCACCAGTTTCTTCAGATCTTTGTTTTCGTTCTTCAATCTTCCTATTTCTGTCAAGACAATGTCAAGTTTGGCTTGTTCTTCAACTGTCTTTTCTTAATGGAAATCATGTCCATTCACAATGCCAGATACCTCAATTCACTGAACCTTTTCCTTTTGAAATGGTTTTTTCTTCTTCTTATTTATATTCTCCTTTTTTACAGTGTAGCCACTAGTGTCTCCTTTATGCGTGAGATGCAATCAATCCCATATTTCTTTTGCAGAATTTAGATCTATTACAGTATCAAGATCTTTATTATGAAGATTATTAAACATACCACACTTTGCTTTAGCATTTCGTTATTGTTCTTTCAAAGAGGGAGAGTCTTTGCAGTAACCATCACACACAAGCTTCCATACACCAGGTCCATAAGCTATCAGTTCAGATTTTACCTTATCTCTCCATTTATGAAAGTTTGTTGCACTCAACACGGGTACACTTTGATAGTCCATGAATCAATCAGACCTACCTTCAAGTTGTTAGGCTTATACAGAAGAATCCGACTCTGAGACAAATTGATGAAAGTTTGAATAAACTGAGATGGGGGGGGGGGGATGAATAAGCTTAGTCCATTCATGGAAATTAAAAAAAAATTCATTAAACTCATTAACTAAAACATTACATGAGCAACTTAAGAAATAATGAACAACAAATTGAATATGTGAACAACAAGTAATAAGCAGACCAATACATCACATCAGCACATAATAACAATGCATATGGACATCGGATGTAAGTGGAAACCCATAAGGGATAAACCCAATATTTTATTATTGTTTCGGTGCAAAGGCAAGCTCCTACTCCTTATTACATCTGATTTTTTTGTAGGCTCCAACATATCGGAGGCTACTACCTCAAATTTCTACAAGCTACAATATGCAAGGAAGCTCCAACTCCCATATGTTTTTTGCAAGCTACAATCCACAGGAGGCTTCTACCTCAACCGGCTCCAACTAAATATTTATCAAGCCACAACTTGAAAGGAGACTGCAATCCCCTCACACAAAATGAAAACAATATGTTGATTTACCTGGTCATCAATTCTGCATATTTCCATATTTATTTCTACCTCTTATCCTCTTCAAATATGTTTCACATCAGCTTCATGTGTGTAAGGTAATCTCATGCATAACACCTCAATCATCTCTCACACATTCTCCCACTCTCTCTAACCTCAAATGCCTTCCAAAATCACATATTTTATAAAGATAGTTTTATGGTTGTTTGTATCCCACATATGAATATGAAGTGAATAGGTTTGAATCTTTTCCTTCCACTCATTTGTTTCCAAAATCTTCATGTTCCAGGTGGATATTGGTGGCGACATACCTATTCCACTTAGACTCGCACCATCATTTCTTTCAGTTTTTCACTTCTAGTAGCTTACTATTTTTAGCAGATTTTTGGGTCCTACACTCTTAGAGCCGTTTTGGGGCCTTAATGATCCAAGTGGATATTGATGACCACCCACCTATTCCATTTGAACCCTCACCATCATTTATTTCCGTTTTCAAGTTGCATCACAACTTACTATATTTAGCAGTTTTTCGAGTCCTAAACTTTCAGAGCTGTTTTGAGGCCCTAAACGACATTTTTTTGGGAAAACCGAGAGCAGCATGGGTCCATGGACCAATGTTTCTCCCACCAAAACTTGTAGTCCTTGGATAAATCTTTCTAACGAGCTATTGAGCGCGTTAAAGAGAGATCGGATGCCAAAGTTACGTCCTCGGGAAGTTGAAACACCAATTTACCCAAATGGGACCCACAGTTTTGGCGCTTCATCTCCTAGGGTTAGGTTTTTGGACGTTTTGGGTTTTACATTGTTTCTCAACAATAAATAGGCCTTCGAGCCTCACCGTAACACAGTGGAGAGACCTATAGCTGTCACATCTCTTCTCGGAGATACGCTACCAGTGCCCTCGTCCGCTCATTTCCATTATTCCTGTAAGCATGTTTCAGTCACTTGCTTTGTAACACAGTTTAGAAGCCTGTAGCCGCCACATTTCTTCTCAGAGATAAGCCTACCAGCGCCCTAGTTGTTTATTTACATTATGTCTGTAAGCATATTTCAGTTCTTTGATATTAATGAAATGAAGTGTTATTTCTGCTACATCTTTGTAATTATGGTTATATGTGCATTTTGTTGCGTTCCTACATAAATCTCGATCAATGGTATCAGAGCGGGTCTGCTCTTTCTTTGTTTTTCTTTGCATGCCCCCAACGCGGTAAGGGTATAAGGAGTTTGGGCTCGACCTGGTTGACCTGTCGCAAGATCAGCCTCACAAACCCCGACGAGCCCCCATTGTGGAAGGAAAGAAAGACAAGGGAGCAGGAGATCCTATCAAAATATTGATTGAGGAGGCCCTCGAGAAACAAAGAAATGCGATGATGGATAACTTTTCCCAAATCCTTCAATGGCTACCCGCCGACGACACATCTACTTCTAGCACATCTGCCAACAAGTCCGCGACATCCTAGACAAATCCAATACCAAGTTCAGTAGAATTCCCCCCCCCCCCCCCCATGGAGAACTTAACACAATGGAGACCATTGCTTCCTAAGGAGGGAGGAATGATCCAGGTGGATATCGGTGGCCACCCACCTATTCCATTTAGACCCGCACCATCAACTCTTTCAGTTTTTCACTTCTAGCAACTTACTATTTTTAGCAGGTGTTCGGGTCCTACACACTCGAAGCCGTTGTTGGGGCCTTGTATTGGGATAGAACAGTTTTGAGTTGCGGAGAGCCGGAGGACAGGTGGTGGAACGCAATCAAGGTAGACAGGGAGGTGGCACGGTTGTGGAAAGCCAGAAGATAGGTGGCAGGGTATAGGTAGAGAACAACGCAAATGGAAATGACGGGAGACAAGAAACGAACAGTAGAACTCCCAGTGATAAAGAGGAATCGGCAGACAATGGAGCGCAAGGGAGAAAACGAGCGCGAAAGAGGCAGGGGCTGATAGTGTCAGATGGGAGGAACAAATAGGCAGTCAGTTTGTTAGTTAGCGAGTCAGTCCGGTGAGAGGCCGATAGGAAGCAGAGCCTAAAGAGAGCTCTGTGTGAAGCCTTTTGTATTGAATTGCATTGCAATAGACTCTGTAAAGTATGCTTATGTTGTCTTGATCCATGTTAATAGAATCGGGTTGTTGTTGGTTGTATCTGGTGAACTGGTTGATGTTTAATCAATTCTGATGAATGAATGCCTAGTTTAAAATTTTAATTCAGTGCTCTGAACATGTTGTGATGAATGATAGCTATTTCCTATATATATATATATATATATGTATATATCTATATATCTATATATATATATAGAGAGAGAGAGATATATACATATATATATATATCTGTGTGTCTGTGTGTGTGTGTGTGTACACACACACACATATATATATATATATATATATATATATATATATATATATATATATATATATATATATATATATATATATATATATATAAAAATGCATATATATATATGCATTTATCAGGTATAGCTGCTTAGTAAACAAGAAGCAATCTGAAGGCTTCCTGGCCTGTTACAGACTCTGTCTTAAAAAATCTTTCTAAAGACATCAAACACATTGGACTAACTATAATCTGGCCACTTTAGGTTCTCACCAGAGCTCTCACTCTGATGCGCAGGCTTCTTAGATTCAGACTCTAAAAGATAGAAGTAAGAACTTCTTCGTGATGCAAGCAGATCGAACAGATGTTCGTAGATGCAGAGCAGGAAGACAATCTCAGACTTCTTCTCTCGACTCAAAAATCTCAAAAAACCCTTAGACTCTGACTCTAAAACTCTCACTTCCAAATGCCCCTAATGAGCCTTGCTCCTTTCCTTATATAAGAAAATAAGGGGACAAACATGAGACAATCGGACAAAAAAAAATTTGTACAGGTTTGCCATCAATCTTAGAGATGTGGGTCAAGTCCCACCAGATGTCGGAGAAGTGCTCCGAGTCTTGAGACTGAAAGGAATCTTTGTACAGAATTATGTTGTAGATTATTTACATTGTGGATACTTTTTACCATAAAAGCCCACGAGAAAAACTGGCCACATTCAGTCTGTGACTAGACATCATTACACAGTGGATGCTTTATGGAAAAGCCCACTAAAACCATTCAGTCCGTGATTGGACATCATTACACAGTGGATGCTTTATGGATAAGCCCACTAAAACCATTATGACATAGTGGATGCTTTATGGATAAGCCCACTAGAACCATGATTATTTAATAATAAACCCTTTGTGTATGTTGAAGACGACTCTTGCTAAAGGCGACGCACTGTAGCAGTACTGTAATAAACTCTATAATTCAGCTATTTAATAAGGTCCTTTTTGAATTCTATCGGAATCATATCCACTCGGAGGAGAATAGTTTTCATCATCAGAGGGGTCGTTGTTGTTTATGATTGGTTCACCAGGAATAATTTAATCAAGCCACTGTGGAGAGTGTTGTCCAAAGCAAGCATAAAATGCACTGAATCTGAAATAGTGGTCCAACTCAATTTCATCTAGACAAGTGTCTCCAATGAAGTCTACTTTTAAATATAATTCATCTTGTGTTGTGAGTGTCACAGTGGTTGATTGGAATGTCAAACTAAAGGCGAAAATTCCATAAGCCAATGCTCCTTCCTGTAATTCAATTCTAAGAATATCAATAGTATCTTTGGCTCTAACATTTACCAGCTCTGTGGTCCTTGGAGTAAACATAAAAAAACAATATTTTCAGCCAAGGAGTCCAATGTATGAAACTGCTCTTAATATCTTCACAATACATGTAAATGGAGATTTTTTTATGATGTCGGGAAAATTGGAGGATCCCATAATATTCATACCAAGAAATAGAAGGATCAAAGATATAAACAATCTTCATATCTCTTGGTGGTCTGGTATGGCCAAAATAAAAATGTATGTTGTTGAGCAAACCCCAATTAATATTGTAGGTTGATCTTCCTTCTTGAGAATTATACCATTTGAGAAAAATTAACTGCTAAACTTCTATTGGGAGAGATTTAATTTTCTGACAAAGACATTCCCAACAATACTGGTGTATACAGTTAGAACATAATTCGATCTGGAAATTTGTTCTTACTGATTTTGAGCATTCTCCTTTTTCAAATCCTTTAATTTCTCTAATGCTACCTTCTCTGGTAAGCATGTCTACTAGGTAGTTTTCTTTACCAGATTTGTAAATAATATTAAATTCAAATCCGTCAAACCATAATGCCCATCTTAATATTATGGAATTACCTTTCTAACAATCTTTTGTTGGAAAGCATACCTTTCATATGCTTAAGGTCTGTTTTAACTATAAAGTGGACACTTTTTAGGAAAAGATGAAATCTTTTAATACCTCTTTTGACAGCTAATATCTCTTTGTGAGAAGAAGGATAATTACATTCTGTTTCCGAGAACATACCTGATGTAAAGGAACATACTTCTTCTCTCTTTGGATGTTTTTGCAATAAGATGGCAGCCCATGTGTCATTTGAAGCATCTGTCTCTAGAATGAAGGGATAATCTGAATGTGGTAAAGCAAGAGGAGATAGCAACTCAATCTCATGCTTGATAGCTTTAACTGCTTCTGTCATCTGTTTTGTCCATGAAACTCCTAGTTTGAGTCTTTTCTTTGTGACCTTAGTGTCCGTTGCTTGCTTCTCATAGAAAATCCTGATATAGTTCAGACATCCCAAAAAACTTTGAGTTGTTTTTATGTCCGGAAATTGATCAGGGAAGTTAAGCAAGTTTTTTAATACATGTTCTTGTAAAACAATTTTTCCTTATGAATGGTGAGTCCAAGATAATTTATCTTGGTTTTTGCTATGACAAATTTGTCAGGCTCTGAAGATAAAACCAAACCATGGCTATATACAAGATTTAAAAGGCAAAGATGTTTCTTGTGTTCTTGAAGATCTTTGCTAAAAACTAATAAGTCATCTATATATACTAACACGAAATCAAGATGTCTGAAGATATCTTCCATTCTCTTTTGGAATTCTGAAGGGGCATATTTAAGTCCAAAAGGAAAGACTTTCCACTGATATTGGCCTGCTAGGACTACGAAAGTTGTCTTATATCTGTCAGTAGGTTCAATTCCTATTTTCAGAAACCACTATTAAGGTCAAATTTGCTAAAACCATTTGCTTTAGATATCTTAGCTAACAAGCGTTCTTTGTTAGGAAGAGGATACCTGATAGGAGCAAGAGCATCATTTAATGCTTTGTAGTTGATGACTAACCTTTTCTTCCCCCTCTTTTGTTCTGAATGCTTGTTCCAATAAAAAGCAGGGCATGCCCATGAACTCTTAGAAGGTTTAATCAGTCTTATGCTGAGTAAATCTTGAATGTCTTGTTTACAGTATTCTTGTTCAGATGGGCTCATATGATTTGTGGATGCTTTTTGAGGTTTCTGCTTAGGATTCTCATTGTAAGGAAGAGTGATAAAATATTTTTCTCTGGACCAAAATGCATCAGGATGTTCCGACATACAGTCTGTTTGAATCTTTTGAACTATATCTTTCAAAACTTGTGGAGCATGGAGATCTGTGGCTCTAATACCAATTATCTATCTTACTTGGTATCAGAGCCATCTTATCTATCTTTTGTGAGGTAGGATTATTTCAACTCAATAAGTTCTGATATTGCATGTTGGTTGGTGATGGGAGGCCTCTTGATTGGTGCAAAGGGAGTAAGTCGCTGTGTATCCGGGCAAGTGTAGTAAATCCGCATTCAAGTTTCTTCGGATCTCTGTTTACAGGTGCATATCTTACTTTACAATGGCTGGTTATGATTTCTTTGAATCTGGTAGAGATTCACGTAGAAGAGCTCATGAAAAAAATGGTATTTCTTGAAATTCCTCAATAAGAAAGAACAAGACCCGATATACAATGATATAATAATCTCTCAAGAATTCGACCCACAACCTAATTCGACACTTCCTAAGGTTGATGTTGAAAAAATATATGATTCTCCTTTAGGTTTACTTCTGTGAATATTCCAATTTCAGTTGGTCAGTCAGTATATCAAGTACCACTAATAAATCAGGAAGATATAGCATGGGGATTGGAGAATTGATTCAAATATGTTCATATTGGTTTGGTACAATTTGGAATTAATCCATTAGTCAGACCAGGGTTAAACACCTCCTGCTTGCACTGTGTGCTCGATTCCAGGTTCAATAACTTTAATGATGCATTATTAGGTGGATTTCAAGGTCCCTTAAATAATGGTCCAGTCTGGTCTTCCCTTGTTCCAAGATACCAAGTGTCCCTTACAGATCCATACATCAATCATTTTCTACAAGCTTATATACATTTTCTGGTTTTGATGTACCCCTGACACCCATATTGCATAATTACATACTACCATCTGTCTTAGATTTGTAACTACTACTATGCCTCCTATAAATCCCAAGCTGAATAAAAGAGCTTTGAAAGAAGGTGTTATAGTTGGACCAAGAAACACAACGCCTTTAGAACTTGGTTTTTCTGAAGTTTCTTTACCTTCCGAATGGGATAGTTCATACACTCCCATAGCCCAGAAATATACTTAGTTATCAAAAGGATCAAATCAGTTGCAAATGATAAAAAATTATGATGGATCTAGCAAACTCAAGTTTGTTAAATCTAAGTCAGAAATGCAACCTCAAATAGCTATCAATCTCGCTATGGTTCTACCTAAGGAGCCTATTTATCAGTTTTCTCGTTCTTCTTTCCAAAAACATGTACAGAAACATAGTTTTGTTTCTTCAAAAAATTGTGAATATTGTCAAGAAAAACCCCGAAAAAGTTTTCAAGTTCTTTCTTCTCCAGCATCAACGTCAACTTCTTCAGATCATAGAGGACAACATTTTGATTTTCAAGAATACATACAAATCTTATTCCCACTAAAGATATTAAGATGCAGAGTCTTCCTAGAGGCAAGCAGAGTACTTTACCTCCTCTATTAGAAAGACATCTTGGCCCTAGTAACTGTACTCAAAATTTCAAGAATGGCACATTACAAGGAGATTTACCGTTCCTACATCTTAGAGGACAGTCAAATCCAAAACCTACTGCACAGATAAAAATGATGAATTATGCAAATTATCAGTCTATTTTCATTTCACATAATCTGGATGATATAGCTACAGATGTCTTAGATTTGAAAGCTCACATAAAAACACAGCACCAAGCAAATGATGATTTGCAAAAAGCTCATATAGAAAAATTAGCTAAAATCTCTTATTAGCTAAACACAATTTATAGTGCAGTCTTAAAGTTTCAATATACCATTCTGAGATCTCCATCTCCTCCAGACTTTGAAGAAGTCGAGCAAGAAGGTCTGAGGTTTACTTACCATCATGTCAAATATGATCATACTTTGTTCCTAAAAATGATCAATTCTTCCGATACAACCACTCTTAAGAAACTTCACCAAGGATCTCAGTTAGCGCAAGAAAAACTAACGTTGGTTAGTAATAATTTTGATCAGCTTGTCTTAGACATCAAAGGATATACTGTGTTAGAAGAACTAGGAGAAAGCTCTTCTAAAACAAAGAGAGGAGATGCCTTTGATTTTTCTAATAAAACTCCTAAGGCTACAGAAGGTGATGTATCTTCCCAACCTCATTCTAATTCATTCACTCGGTGGGCTCATAATCTAGCTAATACAGAAATCAGAGAAGAGTCAGCTTCTTTTCATAGCATTGGGAATTCTTTGTTTATAAATTTTGATTGTCTAGACAAAGATCAAACATTGGTTCTTCTGCAAAGAATTGATACATGGGATAAACAGAAAAAAGTTGAGTCTAAACAGTCATGGAGAGATGTAGTTCTACAAATCTCATGGGCATTCACAGGAAATGTTCGTTTATGGTGGGAACATTTAGGAAGAACACAACAGACAGAACTCCTTGACAAAATAGATCCATTAGAAGCAATGTTGGCTCTCTCACATGAATTTTTAGGAATCATTCCTTCAGATACAACACATTATGCTCAGATGTTTATGAGTCAAAGACTCTATGATTTAGACTTTCTACCTAAGTATTATTGTACAATGCAAGGGCTTTACTACAAGATTCCTGATTTAGATAACACAACATATCTTAGACACTACATTGCTTCTATGCCAGGGAGAATTCCTGAAATGGTCATACAAGAATTAGATACACAAAAAATTTCAATAGATTCTTTGTCTTTAGAAGCACTGCATCAACACATACTCACCATCCTCAAAAATCAATGCACTGCTTACAAAAATAAAAAGAATCTTAAGAAGCAATTGTCATTCAGTCCACAACTTTGTGACATATTCAATGAAACACATAGATTTCGATGTTACAAAATACCTAAGAAGAAAAAATAGGATAAAACTAAAGATTGTAGTTGTTCAAAATCAAAATGGAAAGGTACTAAGAGATCATACAAAAAACCTTCCAAGAATAAATATGGCAAAGACAACAAATCAAGGTATATCTTTCGAAAAAGGAAGAAACATGTTCCTATGTCTAACAGTAAGTGTTTCATTTGTGGACATCATGGACATTTTGTCAATAAGTGTCCAAACCAGAAGAATAAGACCCAGATAAAAAAATTTCATCTTTTTACTTCTTCCCAAAACCCTGCAGAATGGGATCTAGTTTCAGATTATGATTCATCTGCAGAATATTTCTCAATTTATAGTTCAGATACAAAAGGTGGAAGGGATATAGATATTCATAATTTTCAAAAAATATCACTTGATTGTACAGACTCAGATAGTGATGATTATACATTTATCTCAGATCTCAAGAAAGGTTATGTTTCTCTCAGAGGGTCTCTAGAAAAAGAAACCAGCCAAGCAGAAGAAAGAATCAGAAGAAATAGAGAATTGATGGCTAAAACTGCTGAAGATATTCAAAAAGATGTTCAATTGTTAGATGATTTAAACTCCCAATTTGTTTCTATGTGTTATGAAGTAACATACATTCCCAACAGGAATCCAACAGAATTGGCTAAATGCCTAGAGCCATATGTTAAATATATAAGTGGAACTGGGGATCGGATGGTCATCGCCTTAGGTATCAAAATCCCTAGTTACAAGTTGTATCATCTAGATGCTCAAATCGATACAGGAGCAATGAGTAGCTGTTGTGAATGCAAAGTTATCCCCTCATATTACTGGCAACCTACCCAAATCCAATTCAAGGCTATAAATCATTGGCTTATGAGAATCTATCATGTTGCACCAGACTTCCCTATCTTGTTAAATAATTTTGTTGTGTATGTAACATTGTATAATTATGACACAGGTGCTGACATTCTCTTAGGCCAGGATTTTGTACAGAAAGACATGCCATTAATTGTTGATAAAGATGCCATCACTTGCACAGTTCAATAGACCCAAGTGAAAGTTCCAGTTAAGAATACTTACATCATCAAGGCTGAACCAGACCAACAGTCAGAAGAGCTTGAAATTTCACTCAAAGATCTTACAAAGATCCAGAAGATTGTAAAGAACGCAGATCTCCATGCTCCACAAGTTTTGAAAGATATAGTTCAAAAGATTCAAACAGACTGTATGTCAGTGAGCTCTTTACCATCACAGACGCGAAATGCCATCCCAGATTTCTATTATTGCGTAGCAATAGAAGCTTGCTCATGCTGCTCCGGCGGCACTTCCTCGCCCTCTCTCCGCTCTGGACAGGAGCGCTGATGGACACGGGGAGGGAGCAGGTGAAGCGTGTCGTTCGCAATGGAAGGAAAGATACCGCTACTTCGCCTCTATGTCCCGCCGACACGAACACAGTGGTCTCTGACCCGAAGAAGGACCGGGAAAAAATTCAAATTTGGATCCTGACATGTCGGTGGTTTTTAACCGTAGGCCTTGATGGCTGTCTGTCTAGCAGTGTGAGGGTTTCAAATTTGTGTTGATTGCTCAATGGGTTGGCTCTCCTTCATTCCGCGAAACCACCGCAACAGATATAAATTCAGGGAACCATAATGCATAATGACATATATAATATAGCTAATTGATGGCGGCCTGTTGGTCGAGCCCTGCCGGGGGCATCCTCCCCCTCTTGCTACTACCCCAGTCCAGTGAATAAATCGATCTCCTTAATGAACATCCTGATGCATTTTGGTCCAGATAAAAACATTTTATCACTCTTCTTTACAATGAGAATGCTAAGCAGAAACCTCAAAAAGCATCCACAAATCATATGAGCCCATATGAACAAGAATACTGCAAACAAGAGATTCAAGATTTACTCAGCAGAAGGCTGATTGAACCTTCTAAGAGTTCATGGGCATGCCCTACTTTTTATGTGAACAAACATTAAGAACAAAATAGGGGGAAGAAAAGGTTAGTAATAAACTACAAAGCATTAAATTATGCTCTTGCTCCTATCAGGTATTCTCTTCCTAACAAATAACTCTTGTTAGCTTAGATATCTAAACCCAATGTTTTTAGAAAATTTGACCTTAAGAGTGGCTTTTGACAAATAGGAATTGAACCTACTGATAGATATAAGACTTCTTTCGTAGTCCCAGGAGGCCAATATCAGTGGATAGTCTTGCCTTTTGGAATTAAAAATGCCCCTTCAGAATTCCAAAAGAGAATGGAAGATATCTTCAGACATCTTGATTTTCTGTTAGTATATATAGATGACTTATTAGTCTTTAGTAAAGATCTTCAAGAACACAAGAAACATCTTGAAGCCTTTTACCATCTTGTATATAGCCATGGTTTGGTTTTATCTTCAGGGCCTGACAATTTTTCATAGCACAAACCAAGATAAATTATCTTAGACTCACCATTTCCCAAGGAAAATTTGTTTTACGAGAACATGTATTGAAAAACTTGCTTAACTTCCCCCATCAGTTTCCGGAGAAAAAAACAACTCAAAGATTTTTGGGATGCCTGAACTATATCAGGATTTTCTATGAGAAGCAAGCAACAAACACTAAGGTCATACAACAAAGAATCAAACTAGGAGTTTCGTGGACAAGACAGATGACAGAATCAGTTAAAGCTATCAAGCATAAGATTCAGTCGCTATCTCCTCTTGCTTTACCACATTCAGATTATTCCTTCATTCTAGAGACAAATGCTTCAAATGACACATGGGTTGCCATCTTATTTCAGAACATCCAAGGAGAGAAGAAGTATGTTCCTTTACATCAGGTATGTTCTCAGAAACAGAACGTAATTATCCTTCTTCTCACAAAGAGATATTAGCCGTCAAAAGAGGTATTAAAAGATTTCATCTTTTCCTAAAAAGTGTCCACTTTACAGTTAAAACAAACCTTAAGCATATGAAAGGTATGCTTTCCAACAAAATATTGTTAGAACAAGGTAATTTCAGAATATTAAGATGGGCATTATGGTTTGACGGATTTGACTTTAATATTATTTACAAATCTGGTAAAGAAAACTACCTAGCAGACATGCTTACCAGAGAAGGTAGCATTAAAGAAATTAAAGGATTTGAAAAAGGAGAATGCTCAAAATTAGGAAGAACAAATTTCCAGATCGAATTATGTTCTAATTGTATACACCAGTATTATTGGGAATGTCTTTGTCAGAAAATTAAATCTCTCCCAATATAAATTCAGTAGTTAATTTTGCTCAAATGGTATAATTCTCAAGAAGGAAGATCAACCTACAATATTAATTGGGGTTTTCTCAACAACATCCATTGTTATTTTGGCCATACCAGACCGCCAAGAGATATGAATATTGTCTATATCTTTGATCCTTCCATTTATTGATATGAATATTAAGGGATCCTCCAATTTGCCTGACATCGTAAGAAAATCTCCATTTACATGTATTGTGAAGATATTATGAGCAGTTTCAGACATTGGACTCCTTGGCTGAAAATATTATTTTTATGTTTACTCCAACGACCACAGAGCTGGTAAATGTTAGAGCCAAAGATACTATTGATCTTCTCATAATTCAATTACAGGAAGGAGCATTGGCTTATGACATTTTTGCCTTTAGTTTGACATTCCAATCAATCACTGTGACACTCACAACACAAGATGTATTCTATTTAAAAGTAGACTTCATTGGAGACACCTGTCTAGATGAAATTGATTTTGACCACTATTTCAGATTCATTCCATTTTATGCCTTCTTTGGACAATGCTCTCCACAGTGGCTTGATCAAATTATTCCTGGTGAACCAATTAGGACCCCTCTAATGATGACAGCTATTCTCCTCTGAGCGGATATGATTCTGACAGAAGTCGAAAAGGACCTTATTAAATAGCTGAATTATAGAGTTTACTACAGTACTGCTATAGTGCGTCGCCTTCAGCAAGAGTCATCTTTAGCATACACAAAGGGTTTATTATTAAATAATCATGGTTCTAGTGGGCTTATCCATAAAGCATCCACTATGTCATAATGGTTTTAATGGGTTTATCCATAAAGAATCCATTGTGTAATGATGTCCAATCATAGAAATAATGGTTTTAGTGGGCTTTTCCATAAAGCATCCACCGTGTAATGATGTCCAGTCACGAACTGAATGTGACCAGTTTTTTCTCATGGGCTTTTCTGGTAAAAAGTATCCACAATGTAAATAATCTACAACATAATTTTGTACGAAGATTCCTTTCAGTCTCCAGACTTGGAGAACTTCTCCGACATCTGGTGGGACTTGACCCACATCTCTAAGATTGATGGAAAACCTGTACATAATTTTGTTTGTCCGATTGTCTGATGTTTGTCCCCTCATTTTCTTATACAAGGAAAGGAGTAAGGCTCATTGGGGGCATTCGGAAGTGAGAGTTTTAGAGTCAGACTCTAAGGGTTTTTTGAGATTTTTGAGTCCAGAGAAGAAGTCTGAGATTGTCTTCCTGCTCTGCATCTGCGAACATCTGTTCAATATGCTTGCATCACGAAGAATTTATTGCTTCTATCTTTTAGAGTCTGAATCTGAGAAGCCTACGCATCAGAGTGAGAGCTCTGGTGAGAACCTAAAGTGGCCAGATTCTAGTTAGTCCATTGTGTTTGATGTGTTTAGAAAGAGTTTTTAAGACAGAGTATGTAACATGCCAGGAAGCCTTCAGATTTCTTCTTGTTTACTAAGCAGTTATATCTGATAAATGCCTAAACAATCTATCTCTATAAAAGAGATTTCTCTATAATAAGAATTCTTATTTCTTACTTGAGCTTTCTATAATATATATATATATATAGCTTCTGCACGCTCATAGTTATTGTCTGTGTTAGTAATCTTTCCTCGACCACAACGATCTAGTCTCTAATCTTACTTAGGTCACGACACGCCTTGGGTGAGACTCCCTATTCCCTTGAGCAGGGTGAAAATGTCCGTGTTGTCCTAGACTATTGCGGAAACCTTGTTGGCCTCAAACCCGAACCTGGTTCTTGCTGAGAGACCTCCTTTTTCACCAACAAATGGTTCCGTTGTCGGGACCTGAAAATTTATTTAGAAGCTAGATCATGGTATCGAGAATCTATGAGAAAGAGCTATGAAGCTGGTGGTATAAGCACATAGATCATTTCATATCACAACAAGCAGAACTTCGGCAGCAGAGGGAAAATATTGTCAAATATTGAGTCCTATTTTATGAATTTTCGAGTGACCTGAATGAAATTTTATGGGCAAAGTTTCCCAAAGAGCTTTACAACTAGTTGCGGAGACTCCATACCAAGTCACTCCTTGAAATATTGCGTAGATTTTGTCACAATTTGACGCATGTAGATTTAGTAGCGCTACATCGACTAGATATGGATCTAATCCGAGCAGTACATTTTTGGGTACAATCTACCTTGGAGGGGTACTTCATGGAGTTTGCAACTGAGTGCTACCAATATTTTACAAAAGCCGAAGACATATTTCAATCTGGGTTGCGGCGAGAATTGTTTAAAGAAACCTTATTGTGGATTAAAGCTCTAATGGTGGACAAGGGCCTGATGTCATTCCAAAACCTCCAAGTTGAGAGAGCGGAGAGCACATCGGAGGGCATAGATTGCTGAGAAGTGGCTGGAAAGGGCAATGAAGGAGTTTGAGAAGCAAAAAAAGAATCGACAGGACAAGGAAAAGGCGCTACAAATGACAGAGGAAAGAGAAGGTCAGATGGGATCCCAAGGAATGGAAGGGACCATTAAGGAAGTTAGACAAGTTTATAGGAGCCCAACCCGAAGAGAAAAGGGAGAAAAGTCCAATGAGGAGGACGTGTGCCCCAAGGAGGAGTCTAATGTGGAGTTGCATGTTGCGATGGAGCAACTATTCCAAGAGAGGTTGGCACCCATAACACAAGGTAATCATATACCCCAATTTTCAAGTAGCACTAGTCCCAACCTTCCCCTAGTACTCTATCATCTACTTGATAAGTTCTTTGTTAAGCTACGGGATTTTAGTAAGTTGAGTAGTACTAATTCCACAGTACATATATCTACTAGCAACAATGTTGGTAGTACAATATCTCAGCCGGGAAGAAGAGACTTTGTTTTAGTACCACCAACACATGGAAAGATGGTGGGATCGTTCACTCGATGCCCATAATTCTCTGGAAAAGGTAATGACGATGAAGAACAACATTGTATCTCTGCGAAGAAATTTAGAGAGCTTGAGAGACACTAGATGCAGTCAAGTTAATTGAGTTTCAAACTACACTGAGAGAAAGAGCTTTGTGCTGGTTCATTAAATGGTCACAAGCACACCAGAACCCAGCAATAGATGATGTTAGGAAATTTTTTGTTCAAGAATTCAAACTACCTCAGACGAATCAACAAGGATTGTTTGAGCTATGGGAAATCAAACAACGGGAAGGAGAAACGGCTTGGGATTTTATGAGAAGATTTAAAGAAACGATTGGAAAGCTGAGTTACCCAATCGATCTAAATCACCAGCAGGATTGGTTCATCAAAGCACTCTTACCATTGACAAGGACACCGTTGACACAACAGAAGATTGATACCCTTCAAGATGCTTTCGAGCAAGCCATCAAGAAAGAAGCTATGGCGGGATATCCGCAGGAGTTCAAAGGGGGAGCAATGGTACAAGATCCATCCATACTAGGACTACAACATCAAATAGCCAGTTTAATAGAGAAACTGAAGGATATTCAACCGGTACAACCTACAAGACCCAATGTGTGGTGCACACACTGCTTGATGGAAGGACGCGTGGCCACAGAATGTCTGAGGTTGCGAGGAGAAAACGTTGTAACTTCAGCGGTCGGAGCACAGAGGGCCCCACCAGTCACTGGAGTCGCGCAGATAAATACTCAAGGACTATACCAATCGCAACCCCACTTCCCAAGGTTCCCCAATCAATAGAATCAAATAGTAGCAGAAGGTTGTGAAATATGCAAAGGTATTGATCATCCTCCATGATTATGTCCAATTCTGCAAAAAAACTCAAATGTTCCAAACAATGTCTACTATGAATTTTGTGCCTCTACAACTCATAATATAGATCAATTCAGAGCCCTTGATGCATTGGTAGAACGATTAGATAGACCGTCTTATAGAGTAAATGAAACTCCAAGGGGGAGAGGAGGAGGAATGAGAGGTAGTAGAACTGGAGGAAGAAGACCAGTAAGATGTTATAACTATGATTAGGAAGGGCACGTAACGAGAGAATGTCTGCTACTTAGGAGACCATGGTGCTCTCAATGCAAATTCAATGCACATGCAACTGAAGACTGCCCAGAGCTGATTAAGAGATGGGAAGAGAGGGTGACAGCGGGGCCCACCCTTAGCCCCGGTTTACCTTTGGTCCCAACCTCAATCTGTGTGTAAGTGCATCCAATTTTTCATGCCCAATCAACTTCACATCTGACAATCTCACACTTCTCTTATTCTACGCTGGCAAATTCAAACAAATAAGTCTGGGCTATTTTAATATCTCAATTCAGGGAATTGAGATATTAATTCAACATTCCTCTATAGCTATAGCCTGACAATCCATTACGTATACATATGCGCCAACTGCGCATATACAACCATTATACGCGACATAATACTTTGGACTATTAGAACCATATTAATTGACCCTTGGCATGCACATATATTAAACTCCGTTCACATATTTCATACGATGTCACCCTACTCGCATATAATGTTATATCAATATATGGTCTTGGCCTCCGTTCAAACATCACAATATGGTTAACACCACATATATTTCATATGGCGCTAACTTTACAACTGTATTTATCTTTGCCAATGTAACAATTTGCACATACCTTATTAACTCGTAAACCTTAATTTATCTTTGATTTGGGCCCATGCATACAACGCATTGCCAACGTGGGGTCAACACAGCCGAATCGTACCTTCGATAAATCCACGCGCCATCCAACGGTTGTTATTACATCGCCCCACTCCTTACGATCCAACGGATATCGCTCAGGCAACTTGCACGAACAATAACGCGTGATGGCGCGCAGTGGAAGGCGGTTTTCCAAATTCATTCAGGGACACGCGTCGATCTTTCTATGGAATCGCTCGCGAATGGAGGAAACCACTTGCCCGACGGAAGGTGGTGCGATGAAACCCACTGGTTCGCTCCAACCCGCCGTTACTGTTCATCCGGTCATGGTTCCACTCTTTCCACGCTCCAAGTTCCGCTCTACTCCATTGCGCTCAGGTTCCACTCCTTTTGCTTGAGTTCTGCCAGGGTTAACACAGATTATATTATTCGCTCGACGATTGATTTTTGGGACAACACTCTCCGTTCACAACAGAACGGCCCTATTCTTGTAACGGGGGTTTCACTTATGCATAACTCTCAACCATAACGTTCTCATGGCGCTGCTCAATGACACACAGTCTACTATCACGGCACTTAACACGGGGTTCTATCACGCAGTTAACACTAAGACTCACAACTAATCAATACCTCGGCATGGCTCTTCACATGTATTATACAACTGCTCCTTGGGATGAATCCATGTATTTCCAATGGTCTTAACACAGGGATTTAGCACACATTCTCATCACTGATCGCGTAGACAGACTCTTAAATAAATCACAGAGTCTTAATTACACCCAGCTCAAGGAGATACAGGCATTCTTCACACAGAATTAAACCAACAATTGCACAGTTACACTGAGATAATTTCCTCATACAATTCGACCAAGAAGACATAAAGTCACACATGTAACTCATAAACAATTCTTCATAAACAGGTATATATATACATACATATACAGGTGTTAAATCTCAGCTAATTCTTACAATTCATGACAGGCCAGATATTCAATTCGGTGGCCATTATCCTCCTATTTTGTCGTTGAAGAGGTTCTCTACCTCTCCAACTCTCTCTCTCTCTCTCTCTCTCTCTCTCTCTCTGTGTTCTCCTCTCTATTTGGACTCTTCAGGGTTACATTTATACCACAAGGATGACCTGAATCGATTCAGGTCTCCGAACAGTTTAACAACTCTTAGCATTCCCAGTTGCTAAAATCAGACTCAATAACTGAATTAATCCTAAACTGACTCTTCGTATTCCTATCTCCACCAACTTCTTGTGTTCTCAAAATGACTTGAGGATAATTACAATTTCCTACCAAAACATTCAAAATGTTAATATTTACAAGAAATTCAAAGGACATGGGACCCCCTATATCTACTTTATGTACAAGTAACTTTTGAGCCTAATGCCCCTGCATCAGAGGGCCAGACAAAGGGGAGGTAACATGGTTAATTCAAAACCAAGAATAGTAGAGGCTCAAACCATGCAAAGTGTAGCTATAGTTATGCGAGGAGGAAAGAAAACATGAGAGGATGCACGAGACATGGACCTGATAAATCTAATCAAACCTGCATCTCCAAAGAAAACATTCGGCCCAAACCGATAGAAGCAGTATTTCAAAGAAGCAATAGACACATTTTCACAGATAGGAAGACACCGGAGTATGGAACTTCCGCAACAATCCAGCGAAGGAGAGAAGGGAATCCATACAAGCACGCTGATAGAAGAATGGTTCCAACTGTTCTTAAAAATTGTGACCAATGCTGGAACAACTAAAGAAAACTATGGAATTGGTCGTGTAAGGAAATGCAGAACCTGGAGACTCAAGTAATTCAACAGAAAAATACATAAGGAGGGTGAAAAGAAATAAGATAAGGACTGGAAAGGAGTTTTGTGTAAACACTCAAGTCATGAGATTTAAAATCAAAGATACAATGCTTGATCTCGGATCAGATGTCAACATTCTGCTATGAAAGAAATGGGAAGCACTGGGAAAACCAAAGCTAACATACTCACCAATACTGGTCACAATGGAAAATCAAACTGTATTAAGGCTGGAAGAAGATGAAGTTGATGTCGTGGGAGTAAATACCTATACAGACTTTGAAGTAATAGACATCATGGGGGACAAAGATCCCTATCCTGCCTTGTTGGGGATAGATTGGGCCTTTGAAAATTATGCAGCCATTGATTTAAAAAAGGAATTAATGATATTCAAAGATGGTGAGGTAAGAGTAGTTCAGCCATTGGACCCGTATCAAGGACCCCGAAACACAGAGACTATTGACAATAGAGAAGATGCACAACTTCTAGATCAACTCTACTAGATGACGGTAGGAAGGAGAGAGGATTACATTAATCCTACAGTAGGGGGGAACGTAAGGTGGAGAAGCGTTTAGAGTTCTGACCTAGGGTCAGAATTGGCATGGCATGATTGGAAATAGGGAGGATATGAAATCAACGCCAGAAGAGGCACCAACATTCGAGGAGTCAACTGGATTGGTATAGAGGTAAGAGAATATCCAACTCTTTTAAATATGCAAGTTGTGAATACTTTCCTCACTAAAGTGTAAGAAAAAGTACCGGTAGAACATAGAGTCCCTCTTATGGACGTATCACTACAATCCACGTCAGAAAGGTGGTGGGAAACCCATCACAACTCTCTTTTGCGATGGGAATATATTTCCAAAGCATTAAGAACGAGATTCTATGTGGCTTCGAGACCGTAACTCGGAGAAAAGTAGCAAGGGAATTCTGACCCCATAGCACATCTGAGAAGTTGCGAAGATAAGTGGAGGAAACAGGAATACCCAAAATTTTTATGGGTACACAACTTTATACATTCCCTGGACACCATTCCACAAGGTTGGTACTTGACGGAAGAGAAGAAGAGAGAAACTGGTACCTGGGAAACAATTGCGGAAAGATTTACGCTCTATTTTTCTTTCAAAGGAGATACGAAACAAGTTACAAATACCCTCCAAGCAATTAAAAGAATATTGTTCTTCCCAAAGCTTCAGGCGGATAAGGAGATATCTTTACCAGAGCATAAAATCAAAGATTTAGTAGCATGTAAAAGTATATATCGGGAGATAGACGATGATGATTTAGAGAATCTTCGGCATCTATACTTTGAAGAAAAGGAACGAGAACGGGAAATACAAGAAGAACCAACTACAGAGGGATTGCACCTATTACCTTTGAGGACAAAGAAGCAGAATATCGGAAGTGCAGAGAAGCCCAAGATTGAATGCATCAGATATAATTGGGATACAGAGATGACAAAATAAATCTTTGACCTGCTACAAGAGTACGAAGACTTATTCCCATCTTCAGTGGCAGAGCTTAAAGTGATCAAAGGAGATCTGGGGGAGATGCGCATAGTCGTAAAACCCGACGCGAGGTCGGTAAAGCATAGACCTTAACGCCTAAATCCGAGAGTAAAAAAGAAGTTCAAAGCAAAGATAGACAAAATGCTGAAGGCAGGCTTGATTTTTCCAGTTGAGGAAGCAGAATGGGTCAGACCAATTGTGATACAAAGTAAGAAGGAGAAATAAGAAATTAGAGTATGTGTGGACTATAGATGTATGAATAATGTATGCATTCATGATCTGTTTCCAACTCCATTTAGCAACGAAGTTCTTGATAACGTCATGGAAAATGAAGCATACTCGTTCACATATGGCTTCTCAAGATATGACCAGGTGAGAATAGCAGAAGAAGACAAAAGGAAAACTACATTCAAAATGGAATGGGGTTCATTTTCATATCATGTCATGCCTTTTGGACTAAATAATGCACTAGTTGTGTTTTCAAGAATAGTAATAGCAGCATTCAGAGATTATATCCATAAGTTCCTATAAGTATACATGGATGATTGGACGGTGTACAGTCTACTGAAGAACCATGAAACTCTGCTAAGATTAATGCTTGATAGGTATAGACAAATTCAAATTTCTCTCAATCTCAAAAATTGCATCTTTGCAATACCTTTTGGAACACTTTTGGGACATGTCGTTTGTAAGCAGGGTGTATGTGTGGACCCAGCAAAGGTAGCGGTCATTGTGAACATGGAAGCACCATAAACTATAAAATAGTTGAGGACACTATTGGGATGCACTGGATACTATAGGAGGTTCATTCGCAACTATGCAAAGATTACAACACCATTAGAAAAACTATTGTGAAAGTCAGAACAATTCACATGGAACGATGAATGCATTAAGGCACTAAACAGGTTGAAAGAGAAACTAGCAAGTGCACCCATTTTGGCTCATCCCAATTGGGATAAGCAGTTTCATGTCCACATTAACGCCTCAAACATTTCTCTAAGAGCATTGCTAGCTCGGCCAAGAGAAACCTCCATAAATCATCCAGTATAGTTCGCAAGTAGGAAGTTGTCAACAGCGGAAAGGAATTACACAACAACAAAAAGAGAGGCTCTTTCTATGGTATACTCTCTTCAGAAATTTTGTCATTATTTATTGGGAGGCACATTCAAGTTCTTTACAGACCACTCAGCATTAAAATATATGGTAAACAAAACTGTACTTGAAGGCAGAATCTGTAGATGGCTCCTACTGTTCCAGGAGTTCATTTTTGAAGTAATAGTAAAACTAGGAAGGCTAAATGTTGGTCCCGACCACTTATCAATATTGGAGAACGGGGAAAACGGGGGATCCCTTAATGACCAACTGTCGGAAGCTGATCTCTTCAGATTAGAAGCCATCCTAGATTAACTAGAATAGATTGCGACATACCTTGCCACAGGGAAATGCCCAACAGATTACACGACAACCCAAAAAAGACATCTGGTAGTGAAAGCGGTCGAATATCAACTCATAGCAGGGCAGTTATATAAAATGGGACTAGATAATATCTTGTGAAGATGTGTCCTAGACCACAAAAGAGAAGACATCTTGTGGGAGTGTCACAGCGGAGTTACGGGAGGTCATGTTTGCGCAAAACCCACCGCAAGGAAAATACTACATGTAGGATTATGGTGGCCCATAGTGCACAAAGATAGTAAGGAACATGTGAAAAAAATGCAATGTCTGCCAAAGAACAGGACGACCGTCACACCGTGATGAATTGCCACTGTAACCTGTGAGGGCTATGCAGCGATTTGAGAAATGGATTGTCGACTTCATAGGACCAATTTCTCCAATGGCGTGACACTCACAGGCAATATATATAATCACCGCAATTAACTATCTCACAAGATGGGCAGAGGCAACACTAGTAAGGGACTGTACAACAGACACAATAGCCATATTTATTTTCAAAAACATCATTAATAGGTTTGGATGTCCAAGGAGCCTAACAAGTGACCAAGGCATGCATTTCATTAATGCTACACTGAAATCAATGTGGGACAAATTTATGATACAAAACCACAAAAGTAGCCTGTACCACCCTCAGGCGAATGGAACCGTCGAGGCGTTCAAAAAAATCATGGAGAAAGGACTATCAAAGATATGCAACGCTGTAAATTTTTGTAGATGTTCTATTCATCATTATGATATTTTGGACAAGCGTTTAAGAGCAAGAACAGAGATGGTGCTTAGTGCAAACACACAACTAAATAATTCATTATCACGGTCATGTCTTGGACTCCTTAAGAATTTATTGGAAGAGTTTCTTCTTGTGGAAGAGTGATTAGAACAAGTGTAACTGTGATAGTGAACAACAAAAATTACAACTAAATCCTACAGTACTATAGCCATTTCCCATTCATCATTATGATCTTTTGGAAGAGCTTTCTTCTTGTGGAAGAGTTAGAATGAGTACAACTACAGTAGCTAATTAAAAACAACTATGAATTCAACTTCTAATCCTACAATACTATAGTCATTTCCCATTCATCATTTTAGTCTTTTGGAAGAGCTTCTTCTTGTGGAAGAGTTAGAATGAGTACAACTACAGTAGCTAATTAAAACAACTATTAATTCAAATTCAAAAACGTAAAGGCAGCTAGAAGACTTATCTAATTTACGCAAAATAAATCCGTGCAAGAGGCAGGGGCCCTCTACCACCTGACGGAATTCAACTCCAAATTAAATCACGCTTTCAAAACAACACTGTCTACTCCATTAAAGATGAAAGAACTTGAACATAGCACTCTGCGTCTTCAGAAATGTAGCACAGAATCTAAACAAAATCTAGCATAAAATCTAACATCAAAATCTAACATAGCTCTCGGTTTCCCAAGTGTTTATATAGCAAATGCACATAACAAGACTTGCAACAATTCAGGAACACTGTCTTTCCTTATCGGAATCACATTAGGACTCTTGAAGTGGCTGCGTGAAGAGGAAAAAGACATCTGGACTGAGACAGTCCTAATAGAAATCTGCTTTCCTAAATGTGTTCCCACGTTCCAAAACCATACCCAGAATTCGTTTCTTCCTCCATGATGAGCAACGAACCATGTAGACATGACGTGGATTATGCCCATATGCGGTTTTTCTCAAGAGGCCACCTGGAACATACCCAAACGTGAAGACAGCTGCAGAATCGCCAGTTAGCTACGGAATGTCTGCATTCTGCAGCTAGTTCCGGTCAAAATGCTTTACAATGGCAAAAATCACAAAACTTAGCAAGTCAGTCATGTAAATCATTCTAGAAGTAATTTTAACTATATTCATTGATCAATTGGGTCTAGGATGGCAATGGAAAAAGGAAAATGAGGTAAAATGGAATGAAAGAAAGCACAATTTTGAGGCTCAACATACCCCCACTGTTGTCTCTTTGCATGTCCTCATGCAAATTATCCTATGAACTCAGAGGCTTCTGCAAGGACATCTAATCCTCTTCTTCTCCTTTGTCTGGAAGCTAGAGATCTTCTGGGTTTTCTGATAACAAGTTTGAACCTTAGGTTGGTGAGTGCCCTGATTATTTTCTTGTTCCTTTTCTTCAACTTCCCATTGGTCTTTTCCACTTTGTTTATATGGAGGGATAAGGTTGAGTTCATATCAGTTTTGAGCTTGACTTGATCCTTGAGAATTTCATTCTCATTTTTGATGTGTCTATTCAGTAATTCCAGCTCATACCTATCCCTTCTTAATATATCTATTTCAGACAGTGGAGGACTGGGGGTTCTCTCTCTGCTTTCTGAAGCTCTCCTTTCCAAAGTTTCCACATAGTCATAAATTTCTTGTTGAGCAGGGTCAATTTCAGGGGTTCCTTCATAAAAATCTTCTTCAACATCTTCTTCCATGGATGTTTCCTCATCTTCTATATCAATCACCCCTGTTTGTTTGATTTGAGTTTTCTTTAGTTTTCCCTTTAGTCTGTGGCTTCTCCTTGGCTGAGAGGATCCCTCTCCTTTCTCTGTGGCAGATTTCTTGATTACCTTCTCTTTCTTAAGTTGCCTCCTGATTTGAGTCAACTTCTCTAAAATGATTTCCTCACTGCTCTCTTGGACTGTTTTGTCAATTTCAACATTTGAGGCCCTCCATTTCCTACTTCTCCTTGTAGGTTGTGGTTCTGGTGAGGGTTCTTTTGGCTCTTCAAAATGATTTCTTATCAAGAAATCATCCCATGTATCATTTGTTTTAGCTAGATGATGTTCAATCAAAATTTTGACCAAACCATGATGATATAGGGTTGTCTCTAAAAATTGAACCCTTCTCTGAACACAGGAAGCCATCTTCTTCAGACTTTGAAGCAAGAAATATGGTAGGTTTAAGTCTTCCCCCAGAAAATGCATTATCAGCCTAATGTGGTAGACATAAAATGTTCCATATCTACCCTCACATGTAATAAATTTTTGCAGAAGAAGTAGTATGTTTCTCCATTTATTTTTCAATGCAGAACTGGGAATTCCTTTCTTAAATACAATGACATCCATACCTGGTGATTTTAAAATTTGTTTCCGGGATTCATTGTGGAATTCTCTGTTTTTGAACCATCTCTCTCCAATTCTGAGCAACCCTGTAGCCTCTGCAATGAAAACTTCAGTGACAGTAAATTTGACATCTCCCACTTCAACTTCAGTTCCTTGAAATGATCTTGCAAATGTTTTAGTGACTTCCTTGTGGAAGCCATTAAATTTCTCCAAAAATTGAAGCCATCCTATTTGTTGTAACATTTCTTTGCATTGAGGGTAGCCTTCTAAATATTTTGAACCCACTGGTTCAGTCCTTACAATGAAACCCATGATTGCTCCTTCAATGTTCAAATTAATACTCTTCTACCCACAAAAACAATGACTTTCACTTTCGAATTGAAATGGCTTCAAGTTCTGAATGAAAATGGCTTCAAACTTTGGAATGACATACCTCTGATTGATAGTGGCAACAACTTCAAAACTTCGGCTGATATGCCTCTGTTGACAATTGAACTTTGGACTGATATGTCTCTGTTTGACAGTGACAACTGGCTTCAATTTCTTCACTGCATACCTCTGTCTCCTGGTGACAAAAGACTTCAAACTCCACGCTGCTATGCCTCTGAATTTACCCTTTTGCTCTGCTCTGAGTTTACAATGCTCAATGCTATTCAAACTGATATTCTTTGGCTCTGCTCTCGGTGATAAAAATATCTTTGTCTACGGAATGAAATGCCAGCTACAGAATGGAGTGATGGCAGTGGTCATGGAATGAAGTAGTGGAGTGAGGTGGAGGGAATGAATTAATGATTGAAGAGACGGCGGAGATTTTTACGACGGCAGAGGGAATCATCATTGAATGATTTGGTTAAGAGACGTGAAGAATTCAAATACCTCGACCATTTTAACCGCTTAAATGATGTCAGATATGGAATTTGAATTGAGAGGTTTTAATCCAAAGTCTGTGGAGGGTTTATTGGTCTTGATCAATAAAAATAATTAAAACAACCTTTTCGAACAATCCATAACTAAAACTATGCTAAACTTTAATGAAATGCCATTATAATTTAAACTTGTTACCTCTGCCTTTCATTTGATTTTTGTAGTCTTTGTCTTCTTGTTCACCTTTGGAGGAGTCTTCATAATTTTCTTGATGCTTTTGATTCATGGATACACTGGGTCATTTTGTTGCAATTCTAATGTCTGCTGATTGATGCCTTCAGAGTTTGTAGCTGCGGAAAGACTGTCTGGCTGCAGAAAGGCTGATCAGCTGCAGAATGTCTACTGAGCTGCAGGATGTTCCTGTAGAGCATTTTAATCACGGAATGGAGTGTTTTTGGAATATAGGTGAAATGTTATATGGTATGAATGAAGATGGATGATGAGTTATGATATGTATGAAGTGAATGATGAAATGGAATGGATTCATTTTATGAAATGGAGTGAAAGAACATAAGAATTGTACTGCAATTCATGACATGTTTTATTCACTTACAGCAAGACATCAAATGTTGTATTTTGACATGAAAATGAGATGGATGGAGGATGGAATGAGATGAATGATATGTGAAATGAAGTGAAATATGAATGATGGAATGAAATGGAGTATGGATGAATAAGTGAATGGAGTGAAATGAAATGAGATGGATCATAAGCACTATGGATCTGAACTTATGATTTTTTGTAACAGCTGCTTGTAAAAACAAAAATGGGAAAAGTTAGAGTGTCAGAGAGACTCTGATTTTCACCCTATATTTTCTGTATAAACATGCCAATCAATGATTGGTTTTCATGTTTATACCTTTATTTTATTTTTATTTTTTATTTTTTATTTTTTTACAAGAGAAATTCTTCAGAAAATTTAATCAAGTTGATGAAGAAGAGAGACTCTTCTTCATTAACTTCACATCATTGTTTTCTTGGAACTTCTTGACAAAATCTTCTCTTGAGAGTGGCTTGTGGTATAGCTTCAGTCTATGACCATTCACAAGAAAAGTGACCTCTTCTTCATCTATAGTTCTGATTTTTACTGCCCCATTATCAAAAATTCGAACAATTTCATATGGCCCAAACCAATGTGTCTGAAATTTCCCTTGAAAATCCTTGAATTTTGAATCAAACAAGAGAGCCCAATCACCCTCTTTAAATTTCTTCTCTTTGATGTACTTGTCATGCCATCTAGCCCTTTGTTGTTGGACTAGACTTGTTTTCTGAACTGCATCTTGTCTGATCTCATCCAATTCATTAATTTTCTCCAGTCTATGCTTTTGTGCCTCCATTAAATCAAGTCCTAGCTGAACTGCCATTTTGAAAGTTTGAATCTGGAACTCTATGGGAAACAAAACTTTCTTTCCATAAACAAGCTCATAAGGAGTATGGCCTGTTGTGTTTCTCCATGTAGTTCTATAGGCCCACAAGGCTTCGGGAAGCCTATCTACCCAATCTCTTCTATGTAAATGAACAGTCTTTGTTAGGATTCCTTCAATGACCTTATTAGTAGATTCCACTTGACCATTTGCTTGTGGATGATAAGGAGTAGTTTTTCTATGTCTGATTTTGTACTTCTCCATCATTTGCTCCACTAGCCTTGATGTAAATTGAGCTCCTTGATCTGTAACAATTTCCCTTGGGACACCAAAACGAGTAAAAATATCCTAAAAAAGAAAATTAACTACAGATGATTCATTAGCAACAAGTAATGGTTTAGCTTCTACCCATTTAGTAACATAATCAGTGCAAACTAATATATATTTCTTTTGTCTTGATGGAGGACTAATAGGTCCTACAAAATCCAAAGCCCATTTTTCAAAAGTTTCAATGTGTACCTGATGTTGTAATGGCATCTCACCTGAAGGAGAAGGTTTCCCTACCCTTTGGCAACTGTCACACCTTTTGACATACTCCTTAGCATCTTTGAACAAGGATGGCCAGTAATATCCTAAATTAAGGATCTTATAGGCTATCCTCTTATCTGCAAAGTGTCCGCCACAAGGTTCATCATGACATGCCTTGAGAATCTAAGGCATCTCATCTTCACGAACACACCTTCTAATAATCAAATCTGGACCTGTCTTGTACAACTCATTAGCGACCCATGAATATTTTGCACTATCATTAATGATTTTTCTTTTATCCCTTGCATTCATAATCGAAGGAAATTTTCCTGAAACTAAATAATTAGCAATATCGGCAAACCATGGAGTTTGAGTAGAGATTGCAAAAAGATATTCATCAGGAAATTGATCTTCAACCGGAGTGTCATCTTTGATATTTTGGAGTCTAGATAGGAAATCAGCTACTGTGTTTTGTTTTCCAGGCCTATTTAGAATAGTAATGTTGAATTCTTGTAAGAGCAACAACCATCTTATAACTCTGCCATTAGTGATTGATTTGTTTATTAAGTATCTAATTGCAGAATGATCAGTGTGAACAAAAGTTTCATAGCCTGTTATATAGTGTCTAAATTTGTTTATGGCATGAACAACAGCTAAAAACTCTTTTTCAGTTACAGTATAGTTTAACTCTGCAGGAGTCAAAATTTTACTGGTATAATAGATGGCATAGGGAATCAAATCTTTCTGTCCCAATACTACTCCTAGAGCTGTATCGGAAGCATCTGTTGAGATATGAAAAGGTAACTTCCGGTTAGGTCCCCTTAATATAGGTGCTTCAGAAATTTTGGTTTTCAGGGTTTCAAAAGCTAACTGGCAATCAGAAGTCCACTTAAATTCACAATCTTTGGTGAGTAATTTGAAGAGTGGAGATGCTATTTTGGTGAAGTTTTCTATAAATCTTCGATAATATCCTGTGAATCCTAGAAAACTTCTAACATCTCTTTGACAACTAGGAATGGATAGGTTAGAAATGACTTCAACTTTTGCCTCATTGACTCTAATCCCATCCCCTGAAATGTGGTGCCCTAAAACAATACCTTCAGTAAACATCATAAAACATTTTTCATGACTAAGTGAAAGGTTTGCTTCTTGACATCTTTTTAAGACTTTTTCCAAGTTTTCTAAAGCCTCTTCAAATGCGTCCCCATAAACTGTGAAATCATCCATGTACACCTCTACACAGTCATGTATTTGATCCGAAAAAATTCCTAATACTTCCCTTTGGAATGTTGCAGGTGCATTGCATAATCCAAATGGCAATACTCGGTAGGAATAGGTACCCCAAGGACAGGTGAATGTGGTTTTGTCTTGGTCTTCAAGTGCTACTTGGATTTGATTGTAACCACTAAACCCATCTAGGAATGAAAAGTACTTTTTGCCAGCTAATGTATCTAATACTTGATCTATGAAAGGCAAGGGAAAATGGTATTTAAGAGTAGCTTTATTCAGTTCTCGGTAGTCAACACACACCCTCCATTTTCCATTTTTCTTTGGCACAATTACCAAAGGAGAAACCCACTGACTATCTGAAATAGGATAGATGAAATTAACATTTAACAATTTTTGCAATTCTTCCTTAACAATTTCCCTAAGATTTGGATTCATCCATCTTTGAGGCTGTCTGATTGGTTTGCAATTTGCCTTTATATAGATGTGATGAGTACAAGTCTTGGGACTTATCCCTTTCATGTCAGTGTATTCCCATGCATATGCAGAAGAATGTCTCTGTAATACTTTGATTAACTCTTCTTGTTGAGATTTTTCTAGGTTCTTATTTATATTCAAAGTTTTGCCTGGAAAAATTTCATTTGTAGAGCTGCCAAATTTGTCCATAGAATGAAGAGACATTTGCCTAGATGACAAAAACTAAATATTGGATCCCTCTTTAAATGATTCATGTTTGTGTTCTGGAGAGGATTCAAAGTTTTCTAGAGTATTCAGAATTTGATTATCTTCACTAATTTCTGAAATTGTGAAGAGTGGTTGTAAATATTCTTCATCCTCTATCCATTGAGTGTTATCTAGATCTGTAATTGTCCTAGATGGAGGATATAAAGTGAATCTCTTAGTTGAACTACCATCAGAAATATACATATCATCGGACCTACAACTAATAAAAGCATCAGCTGTAGCCAACCAAGGTCTTCCTAGTATAACAGGATGGCCTCCTAGATTATTCTTGGGAGTTAGGATCATGAAATCCACAGGATACTCCCAAGAATCTAGGGACACTGGAATGTCTTCTATTACCCCATCTGGTCTGATCACAGATCTATCTGCTAATTGTAATAGTGTAGGTGTAAAGAGAAGATTAGGAAGTTTCAGTTTGTCCATGATTTGTCTACTCATGATATTTATTGCTGCTCCTAAGTCAATGAGTGTGTTTTGAATTTCAATTCCATTGATGTGAATTTTGACAACTGGATTTCCTGGGTCAAGATACTTTGGAATAACAATCTTGCCCATCATAATGTCTGCTATTTTTCCTACCTGTTGAATTTTCTTGGTTTCTCTTATTCTTTTTCTTGTTGTCTTCATACTCAACTCCTTTATTGTTTTGGCTAAAATTGGGATTTCCTTGATGGCTTGCGATAATGGAATTTTAATGCAAACATTTCTCAATTCATCTAAGAAATCATAATTAGGCACCATGATTTGTTTTTCTACACCTCTATCAATTTGTAATCTTTCCAGAAAAGGAGGTATAGAAGTAGATGTGGATGGTTGCTCTAATACAGGAGTTGGATTTATTGGATCTTTTTGTTTTAGTTTTTCAATGTGTGGGTCTTGAAAGGATATGTCCTCCTCAAGACTTTTATTCACCCGTAGAGAGTCTTCCTCAGAATTATCTTGTTCTTGTATGATCACAGAAGGTTTCCTCTTCTCAAGTATCCTTCCAGACCTAAGTTGAACATCACTAAGGTCTAGAGGAGTAATTAAATAAGTTGGAAACTGTTGACCTTCTATCATGTATGTATTCTGAGGGTTTTTATTATTGGGGTTTGGTATAGGTTGAGCTGGAAATTGATTGGATTTTTGAGGGAATGGTAATGGAATTGGTTGATTTTGATGTGGTTGGTTCTGATGATGTTGTTGAGGATTTTGTTGAAAATTTTGTTGAAGATTTTGAGGAAAATTTTGTTGAGGATTTTGAGGATAAAAATGTGGATATGGTGGATAGGATGGTGGATACTGGTAATATGGAGAGTATCTTCCATAGGGAATTTGTGTTCCTTGTGCCCAAGATTGAGATTGATTTTGAAATTGGGGCCAAGGTTGTTGCCAAGAATTCCAAGGTGGAGGTTGATTATACATTTGATCATGGAATCCTTGTGTCTGAGGTCCCTGCCAAGGTCTTCTAGATACAAAGTTAAGAGATTCTGTGGAGTCTGTAGGAGTTTCTTCCTGAAAAACAGCTTTGAGACCAGGAAGAGAAGGACAATTCTTGGTTTCATGTTTTTCAGAACAAATGACACAGGTCTCTACAACTTTTACATCCAAAGGACACTCTCTCAAGGCATGTTTCTTTCTACATTTGGGACAAAAGATTTCCAAAGCATCAGATTCAGCCTTTTGCTTGTTTTGTATCTTAAGGGTGTCTATTTGTTCACTAAGACTCCCTAATATATCAGATTTAAATTCATCAAGCATGTGTCCTATTTCTGATCTACTTACTGTCCCAGAAGCTGATTTACTTGCCCTTGCAAGAGCGGGATCTCTTGGACCTTTGACAGTTTTAGATTTCCCTCTTGAAAGGTTGATACATAACTCAGATATTTCAGGTAATGTAAGTTGTGATATATCCCCTTTTCCCATCATGTTAAGAATATCCAACCATTCATCCCTAATTGTTGTCAACAAAAGAGCTTTTAAGGTGTCTTGATCTAGATTTTCCATTTTTGCCCTTTTGATGTTGTAATTAAATCTTTCCAACAAATCTTCTAAGTTTTCATCTTCTTTTTGTGACATCTTGAACACTTCTTCCTTATGATTAACCGGCATACAATAATCCAAGTATCTCTCTAGAAATGCTTGTTTCATGTCTTCCCATGTTCTAATAGAACTACTGATTAGACTCATAAACCACTTCAATGCTGCTCCTTTTAAAGTTGAAGGAAATAATTTCAGTTTTTGAGCATCTTGTAGGTAGTCATAAGTCCTACACAGCACTTCAAATTCGAATAAGAAAGTTTCAGGATCTTCAGTTTTAAGTCCATAGAAGTTTGGAAGGACAGAGGGTGAAATGTTTTTCATGGTTGTATTGGTTTCTTCATCAAGTATAGGGAACCCAAAAGAGCTTCGTATTCTACCTCTTCCTCCATTTGAACCTCTACCTCCTTCTCCTCTACCTCTACCTCTACCTCCAAATAATGTGTTTTCTCCATTAAAAACTCCTCCTCCTCCTTCTTCTGCCATGGTTGACTCTCCTGTGGAAGTGGAAAGGTTTGTGTCCCCAACAAGAGTTTTTAGATTTTCTTCTATGGCAGGTTCAGTGGTTGAAGTGGAAGGTTTCTCTAATGGAATAGTTGACCTTAGATCTTCTAGAAGTCCAGGATCAAGGGAGGATGAAATATGGGTTTGAGTTGAAGGTGTACTAGCTCTGGATCTAGATGAAACAAGTGGTGTTCTAGAAATCAAACTTCTGCCTCTGCTGCTTATAAATCTTCCCCTTGAATCTCTCTCCCTACGCATAAAATTGTTTTTGGATGATAAGAAACAAAGGTTACCTATTTTTCACTTCCCCGGCAACGGCGCCAAAATGTTTGGTCTCAATCTAGTCTCCTAAACTGAGCTCATTTAATTGTCAACCAGGATTTGTAAACTGCTGAAGTGAAGTGTACTGTATGTACCTAGGTACTTGTTTCCTAATGCGTTGTGTGTAGTGTTTTGTGATGTTTTGGGTCTTTTGTGATGATTTATGATGTTTTTGGTCTTTTGATGGTTTTATGTTCACAAAGAAAATGCCTAGAAAGCTGATGGAAATGAGCTGATGATTAAAAACAGAGTGGATCCTAATTGATGGATGATAAATGACAAATGCAATTGGAATACTAAAAACAGAATCAAATCTAAACTATGACCAATCAGAAACAAAGCTTGATAATGACTTTTGAGCAAATGATTCAAAACACAAACTAAACTTGTCAAATTCTTTCATCAAAGGCATTTGAGAGAGAGCTTGAAACATGGTCAACTAAGCATGCAAATCTTCCTAACTAAGCAGTTTAAACAACTAACTTATAATGATGCAACATCTTGTCCTTGATTAGAGATTTGTTGAAGTATGTTTGGAGTAAAACATTGATATCATCATAAGATTTTCTACTTTAAAACTAATTCCTAACTCTATTCTGCAATTTAATTGAATGTCACAAAACCTTTACTCAAGAGTTATTGATTTCTTTTTCAAAGTAGTCTTTTGAGGGAGAGCTCTGTTTATGAAATGATGAGGAAATTGCAGAGGTACTTCAGGCCTTAAAATGATGTTGTATTCTGTTCATATGGTTATAGATCAATTATGGATTTTAGAACAAGAAGAGGTTTGTGAATAATGAAGGTTGTTTTGTTAATCCTAACAACTGAAGTAATCTAATGTGCAGTGAATAACAATTGAATGTGGAGTGCAAATGCAATGAGTTGAACTACAACCAAACCTAAAATGTCACTAGCCTAAAACAATGTTAAACTACAAGTCATTATCAAACCCGAAATAAAATAACTGAATCATGAATTAAGTGCAATGAAACTCCGGAGTATCCTAACTATAATATCATGCATTATTCTATGAAATTATACAGTCTGTTTGTCCATCATTGTTGATATTTTGGAATAGTTCCTTCTTTTGGAAGAGTTAGAACAATTCTGACTGTGTAATTGAGTGCAAATGCAAATGTAAAGGCTGAAAGCAATGAAAAACTAAGACATCATATCCATATCCCACTCATCATTATGATATTTTGGACAAGCGTTTAAGAGCAAGAACAGAGATGGTGCTTAGTGTAAACACACAACTAAATCATTCATTATCACGGTCATGTCTTGGACTCCTTAAGAATTTATTGGAAGAGTTTCTTCTTGTGGAAGAGTGATTAGAACAAGTGTAACTGTGATAGTGAACAACAAAAATTACAACTAAATCCTATAGTACTATAGCCATTTCCCATTCATCATTATAATCTTTTGGAAGAGCTTTCTTCTTGTGGAAGAGTTAGAATGAGTACAACTACAGTAGCTAATTAAAAACAACTATGAATTCAACTTCTAATCCTACAATACTATAGTCATTTCCCATTCATCATTTTAGTCTTTTGGAAGAGCTTCTTCTTGTGGAAGAGCTTCTTCTTGTGGAAGAGTTAGAATGAGTACAACTACAGTAGCTAATTAAAACAACTATTAATTCAAATTCAAAAACGTAAAGGCAGCTAGAAGACTTATCTAATTTACACAAAATAAATCCGTGCAAGAGGCAGGGGCCCTCTACCACCTGACGGAATTCAACTCCAAATTAAATCACGCTTTCAAAACAACACTGTCTGCTCCATTAAAGATGAAAGAACTTGAACATAGCACTCTGCGTCTTCAGAAATGTAGCACAGAATCTAAACAAAATCTAGCATAAAATATAACATCAAAATCTAACATAGCTCTCGGTTTCCCAAGTGTTTATATAGAAAATGCACATAACAAGACTTGCAACAATTCAGGAACACTGTCTTTCCTTATCGGAATCACATTAGGACTCTTGAAGTGGCTGCGTGAAGAGGAAAAAGACATCTGGACTGAGACAGTCCTAATAGAAGTCTGCTTTCCTAAATGTGTTCCCACGTTCCAAAACCGTACCCAGAATTCGTTTCTTCCTCCATGATGAGCAACGAATCATGTAGACATGACGTGGATTATGCCCATATGCGGTTTTTCTTGAGAGGCCACCTGGAACATACTCAAACGTGAAGACAGCTGCAGAATCGCCGGTTAGCTACGGAATGTCTGCATTCTGCAGCTAGTTCCGGTCAAAATGCTTTACAATGGCAAAAATCGCAAAACTTAGCAAGTCAGTCATGTAAATCATTCTAGAAGTAATTTTAACTATATTCATTGATCAATTGGGTCTAGGATGGCAATGGACAAAGGAAAATGAGGTAAAATGGAATGAAAGAAAGCACAATTTTGAGGCTCAACAGCTCAACCAGGAGAAACCTCCATAGATCATCCAGTATATTTTGCAAGCAGGAAGTTGTCAACAGCTGAAAGGAATTACACAACAACAAAAAGAGAG
>CM076572.1:67859730-67880406 GCA_034641835.2 Pinus albicaulis | reverse complement strand
GGCATGATGGTATTATTCCCATGGTATTTTGTACATCCGGTCAAGGGAACTACAACTATGTTCTAATCCAAGGTTATGGATTGGGGTTTATGAATGCTTCAACACGTATATATATGTATTATAACATTGAAAGGAATATACTGAAAAATCAATCTGGTAGTCCCGGTTTTGGGATCCATCGGGAAATATCTGTGCATATTTGTTTTATGTTCTCGCCATTGTATATTTTTTGTATGCCACACAACTTCCAGGTGGGCGACAAAGTATGGCTACATTTGCAGAAGGAGCGCCTCACTGGACCCCACCGCAAGCTTCGCCTGCTCTGATATGGGCCGTACACCATCACTAAGGTTGTAGGGAACAATGCCTTCTAGCTTAGTATTCCACCATTCCTTGGTCTGCACCAAGTATTCAATGTAGATCACCTTCGTCCCTACTTCCCACCTCTACTGGACACCTCTGACATTGCAAAAGAACTCACACCAAAAGAGTTAAACCCAGACTACATGGAACAGGCCACCACAGATTGTATCATGGACATTCAAATCAAGAACACTCGCCAACAGAAGATCCAACTGTATCGGGTTGTCAAAGCTGGCCAACTCCTGCACCAAGGCAAGTGGTTCACCAGGGACCAAGTTCAACACAAGTTTCCTCATCTCATGGAGGAACTCAATGCAATGGGGACCATTTCTTCCTAATGGGGGAGGAATGATCCAGGTGGATATTGGTGGCCACCCGCCTATTCCACTTGGGGCCCCACCAATGTCTCTTTCAGTTTTTCAGTTTCGACACAACTTACTATTTTTAGCAGTTTTTCAGGTCCTGAACTTCTGGAGCTGTTTTGAGGCCCTAAACGGAGATCGTATGCCGAAGTTACGTCCCCGAGAAGTTGAAACACAAATTTACCCAAACGGGACCCATAGTTTTGGCGCTTCATCTCTTAGGGTTAAATTTTTGGACGTTTAGAGTTTTCCATTGTTTCTTAATAATAAATAGGCCCTCGAGCCTCATTGTAACATAGTTCAAAGGTCTGTAGCCGCCACATCTCTTCTCATAGATTCGCTACCAACACCCTAGCTAGTTTATTTCCATTCTGTTTGTAAGCAAATTTCAGTTCTTTGATGTTAATGAAATGAAGTGTTATTTCCATTGCATCTTTGTATTTATGGTTATATGTGTATTTTGTTGTGTTCCTACATAAATCCAGATCAGAGCCACATGTGATGATTAATTGCATCAACTTAATGCCAACATCAAATAACAATATTTATCATTAATGCATCACAAAAAGATTTGTCTTTGCCTTGGATTCTTGCCTTTGCATCACAACAATTTAGCTTAATCAACAATTTCACATCATAACATTTCAATGTATCACAACTCCTCCTCCTTATTGTGCACCTTTCCATTACTGATCTTTTTCAATAGTGTATACATTTCCCTATTGCTTCTACTTCATTGTTCCTTATTGTTGCTCCTTTTCTTGTTGTTGTTGCTTCCAACTCCTTTTCCTTCTTTTGTTGCATACTGCTCTTTTTCTTGCTTTTCCTTGTTCCTGCTTTTGCACACCTTTATTGATCCTGATCTTCTCCTTTTGTTCCTTTTCCATCAATGACAATGTTTCCAATGCACTCGATAACCAATGGCTCGATACTCAATCACCGAAAGCCCAATATCCATCCTCCAATAGCCTAATCATCACAAATAGGGTTCATTTACTATCCAATTGAAATTAGGATTTGAGAGAGGAATGCCTTTGATAAGGCTTATGCTATTTTTCTATGCATGAGATAGACAAGGGTTCAATAACTATTACACATAGTGTTGTGGCTAGTGAGATACAATTTTAAGTGGACTAGAAGAGCCTTATCTCAAAATCTATGTTTTTGAATGATCCATTGCATATATTACATTTTTTATGTTTATTTCTCCATTTCATAATCATTTACCATGCCTTCTTCCAAAAAGTTAAAAATACAAATGTTCACAGTTTTCCCTTATCCAAGTAAATCTCCAATCTATTTTTTTCTAATTAAGGAAACCTTCGCCCCTAGGAATTTGGTCTATTGGCCAATGAAATTTCTGCTAAGTTGTTCGTGTCGTTGCGTAGGTCACAGGTTAAAAGCTCACTTTACCAATGCTCCGTTATTGGGGGGGTGGGCGGTTGCAGCTAAGTGTTATTGTGGCATCCGACAAGTATCGACCCCGTGTCATGTAAGTACGAGAGCTCTCGCGTTATCGATTCCTCGAGATTAAATAAAAAAGGAAACCTTTCAGTTGGAAAATAATAAAATTGAGATACAACTTAACTATTTTGTCCTTTATTTGGCCTAGTTAAGGCAAAACACAATCACTTAAGGCCACAAAAGCCTACATCAAGCCCTTCAATATACTTTCCAACAACTTTAGTGTTTTTCAGTGAACTCTATAACACTTTGCCTATGACATCCTATGAATATTGTTTCCTTTGAATCTCCACTTTACAATCAATGCTTTTATTCCTACATCCAAGTCCATATCATCAAAAAATATTTTAATCACCATAATAAACTTAGAGCTTCTCTAGCCCATCTAGAGCGGACCCAACTCTCCAACTCATACTAGTCGAGAGTCTTTCAAAACAACATAACCCCAACCAATAATTTACTAACTCACTCACCGCTAACCCATTAACCAACACAACCTTTAATCATTGATCCACAAACTCATAATACCCTTAACCATTGGTCAACCAACTAGTTAAAGTGCCTTAATTGCTAACACGTTAAATCTCTGACTACTATGATTAAATATAATCAAACATGCTAAAATATGGTCAGATATAATTATCCATTTTTTTATTGATGACACTAACCCACTAACTTAAAAATCTGTTAAGAATTGTCCAACTAACCCTTTAAGAAGTAGGCTCCACGCAACTTTGTTGCTTGCAATTCATTGAATATGTTAAGCATAAAAAATTTGACATATGAAGGTAAAATTGCTAAGAAGACCATATCCAATGAGGTTTTTGTTCCATATTTTGAACAAGAGTAAACATGATCACAATATTAGTAAAATGCTATCATTTTTCCAATGCAACCTCCTTGCAGCATATAGAATACTTTAAGATTAATCTTATTACTGAAACTTGAATGACTTAGTACTCGTACACTTCCAAAAACTATTATAATAGAATTGCAACTTTTTTTTATAATATTTGCACTCTATTTATTGTGAAAATGTAAAAGATAATGCATAAAAAATGTATTTGGCTTCTTTCTATGCAATCACGATTACAATAAATCTTAAAACTTTGACCACTTGTTAGAATTCAATGATGAAAATTTTGAATTTTAAGAATTAGAAACCTATTTTTTGCAATTTTTGTGGTGACAACAAGATTCCATAACTTGTGTTTCTATGTGGACATATCAACATAGTACAACTTGAGTGGACCTAATTGATCCACAATGATTCAGGGTATCAAAATATGGTCAAAAATTCAAAATTATCGGAATCACCCAAAACTGGTGCCAACTAGTAGATCTCGTTGTTCTGATTCCAACGACACTTGAATCACCTCAATCCGACACTTTAGCAAAATTTATGATGTTATGAAGTTTTTTCCCAACAACTAAAAATTCAACTTGGAGGGTTGACTGGGTAGGTCGTACAACTGACGTCAAAATGTTGACTTGGATGCACAGAGGATAAGAGGACCAATCCCTGATCGACCCGTGGCAACACCATAAAAGTTGCGGTGGCAATAATTCATTGGATGGTTGAGTTTGGGTGTGATCAATCACAGGCCGCCACGTGGTGCATACCTGTTGGTCAATTTTTTGTAAAGCAATCGACCGGTCTAAGCAGGGTTCGACCCCTAGACCTTCGACGTAACAACCAAATGTCTTACCAATAGACCGCGCATGTGTTTTTTGCCACATGACGGTTCATGTTTAATGTTAAGGGGTGATATTTTTTCCATTTGGGAGAGGGGTCGAGGCACATGGCCCCAGCCCTAGTCACATTCAACACCACAGAATTGTGGCGGAGGTGTAAAGGCAGCGAGGGAAGACAGTTAGCCAAGCCCTCGATTCTTTTATTAGCAGATGACTGAGAGCCAAGCGGAAAGGGCGGGTTGTCAGGTACTTGGACCATGCACGACCCTCAGTCCCATAACAATTAACGTGACTAACGGCGAAGGGCTCAGGCTCGAGGACTGATGGGTGGCCCCATTTCGCGACCAAATGGCTCCTGATGTGATCACATTGAGAACCAAGATGACGGGGGTTGGGCAGTTAGCCCGAACCCGGTACTATTCAATACCATGTGACCACAACAAGGGCTAAGTCGATGGGGGTGGGCGGTTAGCCCGACCCCTGGTCCTATCTGTCTCATATGACCACACTAGGAGGCTAAAAATTATGCGTTAAAGCCTATTGGCGCATTTAAACTAGGTGATAATTTTCACCATTTGAAGCAAAATCAACGTTAGTCCCAAGCGAAATTGTTGCTCGACAGTTAGCCAAAAGGGAAAAATTCATTGCCCATATCGCAAGTTTTGCTAGTTTACACGACAATTAGCAGAGAAAACTTCTAGGAGACATAACCTGGTCGATTTTCAATCTTTTTGAGCCCAGAAAGAGCCTAGACAGGGGTTTTTGGGTGTTCTGAACTCAATGGCAACATAAAAGTTGTGAATTGAGCAATGTATATTGGACTTTTTGCAAATTCAACTCCTTTAGTGTTGTAGATTCTTCTTCTTCTTTTTTGTCCATATAGAGACCTTGATAACCATGGAAAGAGCCTAGCCAAGGGTTTTGAAGCTTTGTAGACATATCTACAATAGTTGTTACTTCAGTAGAGCAGCTATTTTCAATACTTCCCAGTCTGCTTATGGGAAATTACCTTTTCAACACTTCATTGTGAATTAGTTGTATTTTTATGCTTTTTTATCTCATTTTGAGTACAAGGACCTATTAAGAGAGAGTCCTTTTATGTGACACCGTCATGACTTGTTGTAGGGAGTCATATTTTTGAGTGAGAGTTCTTTGTAGGATAAACAATGAAACTCTAGAGTCAAAGATATGTATTTTATTCTTTTGCAACTGAGCTCATTAAAGCTGCCTAACTTTGGAGCACGGCCTAGAGACGTAGCTTAGGAGGGGTGAACTCCATTATCAGTTGCTTGTTTCTTCTCTAGATGTTTTTCATATTGAGTTTTCATATGAATCTGTTCTCTTTTAAGTTCATTTGAAAACTTAACCATTCATCTTTGAATAGGTTGCAAACTAATTTTACATTTAAAGACCCAAGTTTATCAGACTCGCTAAGCGTCAGAGGATGATCATTTTCCATTTTCAGATCACGTGGTATTAGAGCAGGTATTGAAAAAATTGCAAACATGGGCAAAATTTTGCAGCGTGCAAGGCTCCTAGAATTGGAAGAAATGAATTCTTCTTGTCAATCAAAAAATATGGATTAAGGAGATTCCTTGAATCAATAGAGGATGAAAATAAGAAGTTACGTCTGATTTTGCAAAATGTCATTTAAGAGCAAACTAGGGAATGTTCAGCTACCGAAGCTTCCCCCAAGATTCAACAATTTTGTGGTCATGGAATGAATGGTGATTGTACCCTTTGTCAAATGAAGAAAATTGTTTATATGTTAAATCACAAGAGTGGTTTCCTCGAGTCTGCATCTACCACTTTGTCTACAAAAGAGAAGGAGGAGATGGTTAAGCTTCAGGAAGAGGACCAAGAGTCTCAAACATAAAAGGAGGTAAAAGCTACTTCTTGTTCAATTCATTATCTTAACAATGACAATGCTTCTTTTGCATCATTTGAGAAACATACCAAGGGTATTAGTATGAAATTGTTGACCAAAATGGGGTACAAAGGTAAGAGTCTTGGAATTCATAATCATGGAATTGTTAATCCTATTGAGGTGAGAGAAAAACCTCAACATGAAGGATTAGGCTATGTTCAAAATGAAGTTGGAGAATGCTCCAAATCTGCAAAGTATAAGAATTCTTCAAGTGTGAAATTTGTGAAGAAATAACTCTTGCAAGTTGAAGGAGGATCATGTCATGATCATGATGTCGATGGAAAAACATCTCCAAAGAGAGGCTATTTCTTCAAAGGAAGAACCAATTCAAGTTGTCCTCATTAATCAAGTTCTCCTCACCATTCCCATAATTAAAAGGGCCATCATAAAAGGTATAAATGTCCTGATTATTCAAAGGCTTTTTATGCCTATGAACAACATGATGATTTTAATAAAATGTTGTGGAATGTGTTTCCTTGCACTTTTTGTCACGCATCTAATCATTGTGTAGCCAAATGCCAGAAAAGGAAAGCACTAGTCAAGAAGATAAATATGTCAATTGGAATTGAGACCAAGAAGGGAAATCCTTATCCAAGTTTAAAGACATTCTTGCTAATAAATGCTCACAAAAAATTTTGTACTCATTGTAATATAATTGGCCATTGGATTGAAAAGTGTTGGAAGTTGCATCCACAGCTCCATCCAAAGAAGGAAAAACAGGTGATGGAATCACCTGAGAAAGAGAAGGTAGAGGAACATGCAAGGCACACCATAACCATTCTAGAAGAAGGTCAAGAATAAAGCGAAATGAAGAAAGAAAACTCCCTAGCCTAGTTGGGTAAGAAATGGTTGCACTCTTTGTCTAGTTAAATACTGCATTTCTTTTGTATTATACATGTTGCATGTTTCTCACAGCTGGGTATTTTGTAAAAGTGATGATGTGAATAAATCACCTACATGCAACAATGTTTTCTTTGGCATTGTTATGTTATTTTGGCTTGTTGATGAGTCAATTTGTATGGAATTTGAAGATTTGAATTTATTTCATATTTTAAAATGCATTTCCTTCATGGACATTATAGTAAACATCCTAAACTTTGGGATGAGAATGTGCATTACATCAAGTATATTAAAATTGACCCAAGCACTCATTATGCAAGTATTTCCGTGTGAAGCTTCTTTTAGTTATTTGTCAAAGTATATTTGGATTTTATCTTTGGTAAAGATTTTGCAGAAGATGGACATAATGAAGTGCATCAAAGAGTACAAGTGAAGCTTGAGAAAGGAAAAGCCAAGTACAAAGAAAGGCATGTTAAGCATCGGTTTGATCATGATTTCGGAGTGGAATATCATGTTTTCTTGAATATCATCAAGGAAATACTTCAAGGTGAATATCGTATGAGCCCCCAAGGAAAGATGGTCATGAAGAAAATATTTAGATTCCATCTATTGAAGCTTTTTGTCCTAAACATTTAGAATAATTGCAGCAAGTCACAATTCTTAACAGGAGGATAAGGACTTCATGCAGAGATAATGTGGAGTATCTTCAAGTGGGGTTCAAAGGCACAAATTCAAGCAAGGAAAAGTGGATTGAAATTGTGAAAGTAAAAAAGTTGTACTCTTACTTATTCGATGAGTAAAAATAGGCTTTTGGTGGTCCATAATCTTCCCAATGGGGAGGAATGATCTAGAATGATCCATGGGGTCAAAATTTCCTTAAAAATAAAAGTGCTTGGAATCTCTCGAAACCTATTGCAAATCATATATCTCATCGTTTTGATTCCAACTACACTTGGTCCGCCTCAATCTGACACTGTATGTGAAATTTATTATCTTCTAATTTTTTTTCCCAACATCTAAAAAGTCAAATTGCAGGGTTTATTAGCCTACTAATTGGGCAGGCCATTCAGCTGATGTCATTAGCATGCTGAATGGTACGTACGACAGACAAGAGGACCAATATGGGCTCGACACATGGCAACATCATACAAGTTGAGATGGCAGTATTTTAATAAATGGTTGAGTTTCGTTGTGACCAATCATAGGCCGCCACGTGGCCTAATGGGAGGATTCCATGTGGCACAAACTTATTGGCAAAAAAAATTGTAAAGTGGTCGAATGGCCTCGGCAAGGTTCGAACCCTAGACCTCCTACATAACAACCAATTGTCTTAACAATAAACCGCGCATGTACTTTTTTGCACATAACAGTTCACATTTAATGTTAAGGGGTAATAGTTTTGGTGTTTAGGAGAGGGGTCGGGGCACATGGCCCCAACCCTGATCACATTCAACACCACATAACCATGTCAGAGGCACGAAAGTGGTGGTTGTAAACAGTTACCCCAACCCCTGGTTCTTTTGTTAACAGACTACCGAGAGCTAGGCGAAAAGGGAAGGCTATGAGGCACCTGGCCCATGCTCAGCCCCCAGTCCCATAACAATTAACATAACCAACAACAGAGGGCTTAGGCTAGAGTATTGACGTGGTGACATGGCTCTCGATGTGACCACAACGAGCACCTAGTCGGCGGGGGCGGGAATTTAGCCCAACCCAGATCCTATTCAACACCATGTGACCACAGTGGGGGTTGAGCCGACGTGGGCAGGCGGTTATCTTTCCCCCCAGTCGTATTTGTCTCATATGATCTCACTTGGAGGCTAAAAATTCAACCCTAAGGCCTATTGACCCATTTAAACTAGGCGAAAAATTGCATCATTTGCGGCGGAATCAACATCGGTCATGGGCCAAATAATCGCTCGATATTTATCCAAAAGGGACAAATTTGTTGCCCAGAAGGCTAGTTTTTCCAGTTTGCAACATAGTTAGGAGAGAAAACTTCAGACACTTATAACTTGGTTTATTTTCAGCCTTTTTGAGCCCATCAAGAGCCTAGACAAGGGTTTTTGGGTGTTCAGAACTTAATGGCAACATGATATTGGTGAATTGCGCACTTGATATTGGATTTTTTGCAAAGCCAACTCCTTTAGTGTTGCAGAAAAAGGATTTTGAGTCCATATAAAGACCTTGATGAGCATCAAAAGAGCCTAGCCAGGGGTTTTGAAGCTTTCCAGATTTATCTATAATAATTGTTACTTCAATAGAGAAGCTATTTTCGGTCTTTCCTTAGTGTGCTTATAGGAAATGACCTTTTCAACACTTCATCGTGAAGTAGTTGTATTTTTATGCTTTTTTATCTCAGCTTCAGTACAAGGACATATTGAGAGAGAGTCATTTTCTTTGACACCATCATGACTTGTTGTAGAGATTCATCTTTTTTAGTGAGAGTTCCTTGTAGGAGAACATCTCTTTGTAGGAGAAACACTTCCACTCTAAATTCTGTTATCACTCTGCCAGATTCCCAAGGCTGAAGAAGGAATCCCAATAGAGGTAACCACAAACCAAGATTTTGACTTGATATCTAGCCCTATCAAGCCAGAGAGGGCTCTCTCCAAAAGGGTCACAGCCAGGAGGGCTAGAGAAATTAGGGTTTTTAGACTAGATATAGAGTGCAAGGGGTTTCTTTGAATTGATTTGGTTGGGGAAATCACTAGATGAAGGAAAAAGGTCAAGGAAAACTAGGCGAGGAAAAAGGTGTAGGGTTGCAGGGATCAATGGGGCAAGGTAGGTACAATGTTTATCACTTTAAGAGAATTTTTATGGAATGGTTTAGAAACTGTAAGAAGGCCGAGAAAATCATAAGAGATGTATTTTTCTCAGACATAAGAAGATGAACATAATATGATCAATTACCTAAAACAGAGCATGTACGAGCATGTATTCTGAATTTCAAACTTGTAAAAGATCATAACATAGACATGAAAGTGATATGGACAATACATTCAAACATAGGTTACTTAAGAAAAAACAATGATAGACATTCAATACCACAAGTATCCCATAAATGTAGTCGCAACTCCTCTTTATTAATGACCAGACTCAGTACAAAGTTTCCTTGATCAACTATCAATACACAACTGATTCCAACTATTCCAACCAGTATTACATTGAATTTCTACAATTTATAGACAAATTTACAAAATATGAGGCAAATCTTAGATCCAGAATTATTTCTAACAGCAAAGCTAATTCCTAACCTCTAGGAACATAAAATTGTTTATTTTTTTTCTAAATAAATGGAACTTCTTTCCTAAGTCTTTGAATTCATGATCTGGAAGAATTTGGAGAAATCTCCCTTGCGTATCTGCACCTTGAGAACAGGGATAAATTTTGATATTTTGTTTTATTATGCTAACTATTGAGCTGAATTGACCCTTTTTCCTGCGTTGCATTGTTGCTAATGTGTTGATGTCGGCCTTTGTTTTGATCTTCAATTCTATGTTTGGCAGAGTTTTTAATTGAAAACCCTTTTCCTTTATTATTAGCAAAAATATCCCTTAAAACTGGTGAAAAACCTTTTGGATAGATTTGACACGGATGATTAGATTTGGCAGTTCCCAAACGACATTATATTAACAAAACTTTTGGATAGATTTGGTAAATATAAGGTGTGGATCATGGGTTTAGCGGAGTATAGTGACGGAAAGGCGGAAGTATTAAACACAAGGCAGAGAAAAATATCGCAATTGCAAGAGCTGGAGCGGAGAAAAATGGTCTTGACACATAAAATTTGCGATCTGTGAAAAGGTAGGTGACGTGAGCACGTAATGGTGAGACAATTGCAAATCGCAAATCGGTGGAGGGAACTTATCGGCAATCGAAAATGTTAAGATTTAACTACGATGTCTCAACACTAAACTAATAAATTGCCGATTGCGATATGCGATGAGCTATGGGAGTGACGTGGCGGTAGGATGGTAAGGGTCCCACATAATATCGCATCGGCGTTTTGGAGCGATAACATATGAATTTTATAACAAAACATTGTGATGGTTGATATGCGATAGGCAACAAAGGAGGTGGTGATGTGGAGGTAGGGTGGTAAGGGTCCCACATAATATCGTATCGGCGTTTTGGAGCGATAACATATGAATGTTATAACATTGTGATGGTTGATATGCGAAAAGGGAATAAGGGGTCCTACCAAAGGTTTTTAAGTTGCATTTTGTTATTTTTATAAAATGCATTTTACTTTCAGCCAACTGCGCAGCGTCACTTGGAAAATGCACAGCAACCAGGCCAAACGCGCCCTCTGACCCTATTTTGCACAATTTCACCTTAAAACTCGAAAATTTCTCCTTTGTTGAGTTTGCTTGAGTCAATAGGAAGCAAATGAACTTTGAATTGAAGTGTTAACGGCTTTTATACTTAAGTGGATTTGATTTATGCTTTGAAAACCCACTTTACTTATGTTTCTCTTTTCACTTTTGAATTTTCACACTAATGCTCTTTGACTTCTGACTTTTTGTTTTACAGGTTGACCAACTGATGGAGTTTGTTTGTTCTCTCTTTCAGTTTGGCATGAGTATCCTGAGTTGGCAGCTTGGGAGTGAAAATATTACATATAGAAAACATAAAATTACATAGGAAATTAAAAATAAATTACATCTTTGATTTCATATCAAAATGGCATTTTGATATGAAAATCATATAAAATCAAAATTACAACTTAAAAAATATAATATTTACATGCTAATGATCTTCTGAATATGGAAATAGAATGTCATTGAATCACTCTCATTTGTTTACTGACTTTATTTAGATGGAATAATGTATTTTTGGACCTTGAAAGACAAAACCCTAATGACATAATGAGACTTTGAATAACCTGACTTACATGGTTGAATTGAAACGGACAAGACATGGTGAAATGAGATTTTCATAGGTGTTATTATGCTCAAGAAGACATGAATATGAGTCAGCAAATGTGATTTTCTGAGGGAGAGTGAAGTTTTATTGAGGAAGGCTACCATCGGTGAAACAATTTTTAGCATGACCTAATGGAATGATATAAAAATTTCGGAGCAAGACACCTAAAATGAAAATGAAAGAAATGATATTGATAAATAATGGCAGAATGCATATTATGACACTAACATTGGCCTTATTGGGGATGGAAACTCTGAAATAGGTGTTAAGAACCGCAGATCTCTGAGTTGTGCATATCAGTGCTTCTTTCATTGGGCCAATACGGTCAAAAAATAACTGAAACTAAAATGTAGGACTGACTATTTGATAATTCAATGACACAAATTGAATGAAACTGAGTCAAATTTTACTTGAATTGACTGAAACAAAGACTAAAAAACTGAGCTTACCCTAATGCAAAGTTAACTTCAAATAGTAAAAACTCAATGAAGCTCCATGGCCTTCACTTCAGGCTCCGAACTCCAATGATTTTACACTTCACACTTGCAGAAATATCAAATTGATATATACAATGAGGATGGAAATATTTTCATAATTTTCAGATCAAAAGAGATAGTGCTTCAGGAGCCTACCATTAACTGAACCTCCTAAACAACTTTTCCCATTAATTTCTTCCAAAAGATATGCATTTTGTCCACAAGAGGTTGTAACTTTAAAGGGACCTCTCCATAGATTATCAAACTTCCCCTGCTTACCTTTATCTTCATTCCTACCATCCCAACGGAGTACCACACCATCAAGCTTGAAATCATCTTTTTTAGTTTTCCTGTCATAAATACTTTTGATCTTATCATGAAGCTTGGAAGTGTTCTGGAACACCTCTTCCCTCGTTTGCTACATGTGAATCATTTGGTTTATTCTTCGTTGAATATCATTTTCTTCACTTCTGGCCTCTTTTAGAAATTTCATGAATGGGACAGTCAGTGAAGTAGGAAAAATTGTATCCACACCGTAAACTACCTGAAATGGAGACATGCCAATTGACCTTTTGTTGCTTACTTGATCTGCCCATTGTGCATTTATTAGCTTCTTGTGCCAATTCTTTTTTTTAGCCTCTAACATCTTTTTGATTATGTTGATTAAAGACTTGTTGGAGGATTCCGCCAATCTGTTTCCCTATGGGTAATATGTTGTAGAATGACCCAATTTAATGTTATACTTATCGCAGAATTTTGACATCTTTTTTTATTTGAAGGCTGCAGCGTTGTTCGTGATGATCTTTCTAGGACAGTTGTGTTGGAAATGTTTTCATTGATGGCAAAGAGAGAAGCAAAATAACAGAGTATCAGGGGCATAAAAAAGAGAGACAAAGAGAGCATCATAGAAGCAAAGGAGACAACATAGAAGCAGAGAGATAGCAAAAGGAAAAAAGAGGTCAAAGAACCAGAAGTCAGTTGGAAATGTTGACAAGGAGAACAATAGATGAAGAAAAGCAAAAGGAGGATGCAGAGGGTCGAGCAGCTGCAAAGTAGGGCCATTTGAAGAAGCAGAGGCAGCAAAAATAGAAGCAAAGTAGCACAAAGGTGACAGACAAGAAGCAGAGAAAGAGAGAAGAGGGACCATGAGACATGAAGCAGAGAGCAAAATATCTGGAGAGATATGGGGGGACAGAGTATAGTTGAGAGAGGGTTCGATTCTTCTTTCCAGAGTTATTATAGTGAGGAAGGAATTTGAGTTATTACCCTCTGAGTGGAACGAAATAATCCTTGTGGAATGCAGCATTGAACTCTTAACGCAAAATGGAGGTCAAAGGAGAGAAGGGTTACTTCAGTTAGACGCAAATAAAACTCAGTTTGGATGCGTAACAAATGGGAGATACAGTAACTAATTTTGTAAGAGAACGGAGCTGTTTAAAGGCACAACAGAACCAGAAGTCTGTGGAACAGTGGTGAAATCATAGTTTTAACAAAGATAAACAAATAACAGAGGCAGAGCTTATATGGCAAAGGCGTTAAACAATCAACGAGACCCCATTTCAAAGGAATAGCACAGTCGACTATGGAACCAGTAAGGGCGCAAAACCAAGAAAGGAACTGTAAATGCACAATGAAAACCTAATGGAGTCGGGTGTTCAACATATGGAAGCACCGTATTATAATGTCGAGAACGCAAGAGGAAACAAGAGCGAGAGCAAGAATTCCTTTAATAAGAGTTAAATTTGATGAAGCGGAACCATGTGCTAGACGAAACCCTAAACAAACAGTAAAACCGGCGTTCAAAAACCAGTGGGTTCGTGCGACAATTAAAATGGTAAGTGGTATAACGAAAAATAACGCGATATATGTCTCCACTCGCCACGTGTCCCAAGGTGGTTTTCTAAAACCATTTACATCGCACAACTTTTGAAGATTAACCACCGTGCACCTAATTTGCGCGATATTGCGCGAGGATCGTCGGATTGAGGTTGGAGGCGCGATAAGCTCACGACCATTGGATGCGAGGGGCAAGTTAACTAGTGGGACCGGTTCATCACGTGATTTGGAACGAGTAACGCCTGTGCATATAATTTGCGCGACATTGTGCGATTGTCATTGAATGGGCACATAATCGAGTTCTGGAGCGCAAGCACCGAATAACCGTGGGATCATGATTGAAGTTGCGTACACCTTAATACGAGGTATGTATTGAAATTGGTGGGGCCCGAAGGTTATTTTATAATGGCACCAGCATTTTAGTTTAATGTTGTGAAGGTTTCACTAAATACCCGTGGTGAACGTGTTATAAAATATCACGTTGGTAGTAGGGTTTATGTATTAAGGTTAATAATAAGTCTGAAGGTTGATATTAAAGGAAGGGGTGCACTGAATTAAGATTTTATTATAAGCTGAAGGTCGAACCATTTTATAAAATGCTAAGGTCAAGTTTTTAAATAAATCAAATAAAAGGTGTGGGTTTTACCATAATATTTGAATGGGAAGCGTAATATATATTTATATATTATGGTTGTGTTAAGATTGATGAGGTGGATTGATTAACCATTGGGGTTATGGTTTATAAAGTTCGAATATTAAATTATAATGCCGAGAATGAACATTAATTTGCTTGAAACAATAGAAGGAGAGAACCTTGCATGGAGGGCTTATATTGGGTTTGTAACCATGGTGATATTAAAGCCTCTGCATTCATTTATTTAAATTGCCAGTGAAGGAAACCAAAGCATTGGAATTTGCCCAGATTTAAAGTCAGCAGTTATATATATTGTAACGCAGTTATATATATATACAGAAGATAAACAATTGCAGTGAACAGGTGAATATGCACAAGAATGAGAATGTGGTATTGACAGGTGTACAAGCACAGAAAGCAGGAGAATATGCAGAACTGAAAAAAGACAGTGAACAGAGTATGTAGAACAGTTTCTTAATAGCAGCAGAAAAGAAAAAACCAGCAAAGCCAATAGCCAGAAAAGGGGCTGAGTGAAATCAATGTGTGTAACTAAAATTGTGAATGTAAATGTTTTAAATTGACTTTATATTGTTTGTGATGCATTGGCAAGTCTCCAAAGGAAAACAAAAATCCCATTGTAATATTGAAATTAATACATATTGTTGTATTTTTTTTTCTGAATGTGCTGGTAAAAGAGATGTGAAGGCAGAAGGCAAAGAGGCATGGCTGTCCATTTCAAATTCCCTGAGGAATGCTAACAGTCATAAGGAAATCTCTATAAATATTATCTCATTAATATGCATAGAGGTTAGAGAATGCATAATTGAAGCAGAGAAAATAAGAAGAAGGTGGAGATGTTGTGAAGAGTTAGAGATGATATAAGACAGATATGAAGACTGGAGGACAGCAGTAAAGAAGGTACATAACAGAGCTGATATCCAAGGTAAATCAGCAAGTGTTTTCTTTTGATAGATTAAGGAAGTTGGAGCTTCCCTATCAAGTTGTAGCTTGATAGATGTCAGTTGTAGCTGACTGAGGTTGGAGCCTCTTGTAGGTTGGTGCCTGTAGAAAATTGATGGGAGTTGGACCTTCCTTACAAGTTTTAGCTTGCAAAATTGAGGTTGGAGCCTCCTGTAGGTTGGTGCCTACAGAAAATCAGTGGTGAGAGGGAGTTGGAGCTTGCCTTTGCATCACAACAATAATAATATGTGGTTTTCTCCCTTTATGGGTTTCCACTTATATATGCTGTCTCTGTGTGTGATGTTTATGTGTTGATATTGTTTATTCAGTTCGTTGAATACTTGTTGCTCTCATAATAAGTCTGCTATCACATTATCTTTATACTTGCTGCTCACATATTAAGATTGTTCACATATAAATTTGATCATGAAATTAAGTTGTAAATGAGCCTAATGAAAAGTTTTTAAATATTCATGAATGTATTAAACTAATTCACCCCCCCCCCCTCTTAGTTTAACTAAGGGTTCAACAATTGGTATCAGAGCAGGTTCCTTTTGTATCAGTTTAACAACTGAAAGGATATCCTAGGTCCCCAGGATGGCTAGTCAAGAAGGAAGCTCAACCAATAAAGCCCCTTTTTTCACCGGTGCTAATTATGCCTTCTGGAAAATCAGAATGAGAGCATACATAATGTCTGTAGGAATAGAAGTTTGGGCAGCTGTTGAATTTGGATATGCCCCAAAGGCAACTGACTCAGAGAAATAAGCTAAAAAAGACTTTGTAGCTAATGCAAAGGCCATGAATGCAATCTTAAATGGATTGTGTGAGGCATAATTTATCAAAGTAATGCACAACAAGACTGCCAAATAAATGTGCGACACACTAGAGAACATCCATGAAGGAGAAAAAAAGGTGAAGACAACCAAAATTCATGTCTATAGAGCCCAGTTTGAAAATTTAAAAATGAATGATGATGAAGACATTGCCAGCTTCTTTTTAAGGGTTGCAGAAATTGTGAATAACATGAAAGCTCTAGGAGACACCATAAAAGAAGTTGTAATTGTTCAAACGATTCTAAGATCTCTTCCATCCAGCTTTAACCCCAAGGTTTATGCCATAGAAGAAACAACTGATTGGGAAACCTTGAACATGAATCAATTACTTGGAAATCTAACAACCTATGAGATGAGACAGCCACAGAGGAAGTCAAATGTGAGGGAGGCATGCTTTAAGACAGAGAAGAAGAAAGAAGAAAAGGAAGACATATGCTCTTGCTTTGATGAAGAAGAGGCCAAATTTGTCAGGAAATTGGATAGAGGCTCAAGTAAATATAAAGGTAAACTTCCATTTAAATGCTTTAACTATGGAAGAGTTGGACACTATGCTACTAAGTGTCCTCATAAGAAAACAAGGAATCAGATTCAAGAATCAGAGAAAACTATATCAAAGAATTGGCAGAAAGGAAAGAAATTCAATAGAAAATATTTCTATGCTCAACAAGATAGCAGTGCATCTGAAGACTTAGATGAACCCTCAAGTGAAGAAGGAACCTCTGAATTTATATTGATAGCCATAGAGGAGCTTGAAGGACTCCTTCTAGAAGATGAGGAATAAGGTGAAGTTGATCTTGAGGGGGAGCTAAGAAGTGCCCTGGAGGAAATTGACAGACTCAAACTGAAGTGCAGAAAACATAAAGACATTCTCCTCAAATATGTAAGAGAAGAACAAAATTCAGAAGTCCTCATTCAGCTGAAAGCAGAGCTTGAAGAAGCCAAGAAGGTAGAAGACATCTTACTTAAGCAAATTAAGGATAAAATTCAGGAACAAGAGAAATTGGAAGAAGTAGTATGCTTGAGGAAGAAATTAGAAAACGCCCAAAGGAAAGTGTCAATAAATTCTTCTCAAATGACAAGCTCTGGTAAGTTGAATGAAATTCTAGATGCTCAAATATCTCCTCTGATAAAAACTGGGATAGGCTATGAAGGAGAATCAAGTAAAGGCAAAGAAAAGAAAAACAAAAATATCATTTTTTTAAAAGCAGATAAAGATGATAAAGCAGCTCAGATGATTCCTCCAGAAGAAGAAACCTACAATAAAGTAGACAGAAACTAGAAGGAACCTCTAATGACAAAGAATGAAATAAATAAACAGTCAACAGAAAAAAGGCTCATATACTCCTGAGTATGTCAAATTTGGAAGCCATCAAAGGAGATTCTTCCCTCCTATGAAAAATGCCACCTGTTATGCCTGCCACAAGCTGGGACACATTGTTGCTTACTGTCATACAAGGAGAATTAATTCAAACTAGAAAAGGATGCAAACAGTGAAAATATTATCTCAAGCAAACAAATGGAGAAGGCAACCTTTCATCAGGTATGCAAACTGTTTTTATGGATACTATTTTTACAGTAAGGAATTTGGCCATAAAATCATAGAATGTAGAAGATATGGACAGAGACTGATGTTCAAAACTCAAAGAGGTTTATGAATCATGGAGAGTCTACTCAGACTCATAATTCTACTAAAGATATGATCAAATGTTGTGTATGCAATAAAAGTGGACATATGTCTTCAAAATGTCCTCTCAGAGAATATGGTCCATCATCTCAGAAAAGGTACCAAACAAAAGGATGCTTGCAGTGGAAAAAGAAGGTAAATAAATGTGACCTGGCTCTAATAGCTCAAGATCTGAAAAGCCAATGGTATTTAGACAGTGGATGCTCAAAGCATGTGACTGGAGATAGAAGCAAGTTTATAACCATTGATGATAAGAAATCCAGAAATGTTACTTTTGGCAATGATAAAGCAGGGAAAATCAAAGGAAAAGGCTCAGTCAGTCTGGATAATGGCAAAGGAAGGCCCAAGATGTACTATTTGTGGATGGGCTGAAAGCAAATCTGCTGAGTGTCAGTCAAATGTGTGATAAAGGCTGTGAAGTTCTTTTTAGAGCACAAGACTGTGAAATCAGATCAAGCACCACAGGGAAGACTCTGATCAAAGGTGTTCGAACAGAGAGTAATGTCTACATAGTGAAAGAAGAGAATGAAGCATGCCACCTTAGAAAAATTGAGGAGTCATGGTTATGGCATAGAAGATTGGGACATCTTAACTTCAACCATATCATCAGTCTGAGCAAGAAGAAAGCAGTCAAAGATATGCCAGCAATAAAAAAGCCTTCAAATACCATATGTAAATCTTTCCAATTGGGAAAACAGACCTGCACATCCTTTAAGACCAAAGAAGAGCTATCAACTAGTAGGCCACTTCAGTGTGTACATGTGGACCTGTGTGGACCTTTAAGAACTAAAACACCAAGTGGAGAATCCTATTTCATGCTGATAATAGATGATTTTTCCAGAATGACATGGGTTGCATTTCTCGAATATAAATCGGAATCACTTGAGAAATTCAAGATATTCAAGGCATTGGCAGAAAATCAAACAAGATGCAAGCTAAAGTGCATCAGATCAGACAGAGGAGGTGAATTCACAGACTATGATTTTGCAGACCTATGCAATGAGCATGGAATAAAACAACAGTTTACAATTGCAGGTACACCTCAATAGAATGGAGTGGCATAGAGACAAAACAAGTTTGTACAACAGATTGCCAGAGCTATGATGCAATAAAGTAGCATTACCCAAACCTTCTGGGTAGAAGCAGTACACACAGTGGTACATATTCTTAACAAAGCTCATTCAAGACCAAACAGTGACAAGACTCCTTATGAATTATGGCATGGTAAACCTGCATCAATCAAGCACTTTAGAGTCTTTGGAATCAAGTGTTTCATAAAAAACAATGATGAGAATCTGGGAAATTTTGATGCAAGAGCAGATGAAGGAATATTCTTAGGATATGCATCCAAGAGTAAGGGTTACAGGTGCTACAACAAAACACTTCGCAAAATTGTGGAAGGCATTGATGTAAGATTTGATGAAGAGTTACCAAACAAGACAAAAAGTACAGGTTGCAGCAATCCTCCAGAAGAAAATGAAGAAGAGAACCAAGATGATGATGAACTAAGAAATACAACAGAAGATGTTGAGTTAGACTCAGAGGTCCCTCAAGATACACGCAAAAGAACCATCCAGAAGAAAAAATCATTGGGGACAAGAGTGTAGGAGTCCAGACAAGGAGACAACTAGTTGAACAGACAGAAGAAGTATACCTAGCCATGTTATCTCAAATAGCATCAAAGAAGTTTGAAGAAGCCTGCAAAGACAAATATTGGGTGAATGTTATGAATGAAGAATTGGACCAAATTGAGAAGAACAATACCTGGGAATTAGTTCCAAGACCCACTGAGAAAAATGTCATAGGCTCAAAATGGGTATTCAAGAATAAGATGAATGAACAAGGACAGGTAATCAGAAATAAAGCCAGACTTGTATGCAAGGGATATTCACAAATTGAAGGTCTTGATTATGATTAAACATTTGCCCCTGTAGCCAGAATGGAAGCTATCAGAATGTTTTTGGCCTTTGCATGCTACCATGACTTCAAGGTATATCAAATGGATGTGAAATCTGCCTTCCTGAATGGAGATCTAGAAGAAGAAGTCTACATGGAACAACCTGAAGGATTCTCCTTAACAGAATAACAAGACTATGTATGCAGATTAAAGAAAGCCCTATATGGGCTGAAACAAGCTCCTCGTGCATGGTATTCAAGGCTAGACAAGTACTTGCAAAAACAAGGCTTTAAGAGAGGAGGAGTAGACAACAATTTATACATAAAGGCCAATGAAAATGAACTCCTGATTGTAGTAGTGTATGTAGATGACATTATGTTTGGAAGCAGCAAAGATGAGTTAGCAAAATGATTTGCAGAAGAGATGAAATCAAAGTTTGAGATGTCTATGATTGGAGAGCTCACCTTCTACTTAAGACTTCAAATTCAGCAAAAGAACACAGGAACATTCATCTCACAAGACAAGCACTTAAGAGAAATGTTGAAAAGGTTCAAAATGGAAGACTGCAAACCTGTGTCAACTCCCATGATCACTAGATTCAAGCTATGTGCTGATGATGGATCTTCAGATATGGATCAAAGACTCTACAGATCCATGATAGGAAGTCTGCTATACCTAACAGTTTCTAGACCAGACATTATGTTGGCAGTAGGACTTGTGGCAAGATATCAAGCAGCACCAAAACAAAATCACTTTCTAGTAGACAAAATAATATT